>WNGW01000329.1:0-13809 GCA_011952105.1 Coreoperca whiteheadi
GGCGGGGGGTGGGGGGGGGTTGATATAAAAGGGGCGGGACATCAATCAATCAAACTCGGATCAAAAAGTGACAGGTGGTGTTCCATTTAATCTCTCTCAGGCGGCCGAAATGAGTTTCCTCCGCAGGGTGTCTGGGCGATCCCTAAGAGATAGGGTGAGGAGCTCGGTCACTCGGGAGGAGTTTAGAGTAGAGCCGCTGCTCCTCCACATCGAGAAGAGTCAGCTGCATTGGCTCGGGCATCTGTGCTGGATGCCTCCTGGACGCCTCCCTGGGGAGGTGTTCCAGGCATGTCCAACCGGGAGGAGGCCCCGGGGAAGACCTAGGACACGCTGGAGGGACTATGTCTCTTGGCTGGCCTGGGAATGCCCGGAAGAGCTGGAGGAAGTGTCTGGGGAGAGGGAAGTCTTGGAGTCTCTGCTTAGACTGCTGCCTCCGCGATAAGCGGAAGAAGATGGATGGATGGATGGATGGATGGATGAATTTATAAAGGACTTTGAGGACCTCCATGATGAACTAAGGAGGTCCTAAAATTACTAAAAATGTGCTTTATTTGCCCAAAGAGGACAGGGGCAGGGCATGATGCACTTGCAAAGTAGGTTAGCGACTTTCCGCCTACAATTTGTTCAAACGTGACAAATGATGGCCAAAACAATCTTACAGAGAGTAGAAAGTCTTGGTATGGACTCCCCACTCTCTCTAATATTGACCATACAAACATTTGCCTTAATGGATTACCACCTTTTTATCGTGACTTTTTATCATTCATAGGCTGGAGAAATCTGACTCATTGTTCTAGTTCCTTGAAGAACCCTTAGTTAAAGGGGCCAGACTCGATATAACAGACGAGAGCATGATGGGTCTAACTCAGATACTCTGCACCTCCAGGAATGTCCAATTGACGGATATAGTTGATGTGTCTGGACCTGAATTGGAAGATATTAATGCAGTTGCCACTTTGTTGGGACTGAGATCAATTCATCTTACTGCAAAAATAGTTGAACTTTGGAAAAGAAAATGAACAGAGGAGGAATTAAAGTTGTTAAAAGGATTTAAAGATGGGTCCATAATTTCAGATGAGAAGGATCCCTTTCCAAAACTCTTACTCACGATTTAAAGGATACATCAGGACCTTTATTGGATTTGAAAGGTTTAAAGGATTTAGACTTGGCTGTGTTAGGTGGAAAATTGATGTACAAATGTTTTGTGAAAGTAAAACAGAACAATGTTGGACAAGAGAACTAATACAGTGTGGAGAGGTAAATTTTGAATTAGATGAGGGAATAAAACCAGTGTGGAGGATGTTGTATAAATCACCATTGACGAAACGTGTTGGTGATCTACGGTGGAGAATTTTACATGGTGTTGTGGCAGAAAATGCTTTTATATCTGTATTTAATTGCAATGTTGATGATGAGTGTTTTTTTGTGGATGCCATCATTGCTATTTGGAATGTAGAAAATTAATGCCATTGTTTGACATATTAAGTAAGTTTTTTTTTATTTGGAGAGGTATATACTCAAAGTACTATTTTGGGAGCTGGCTATAGTCAGAATCAAAAGATGAAATGGCAGGTAATTAATTTTTTGATAGGTCAAGCGAAACTTGCTATACTTGTTACAAGGAGAAATAAAACTGAGAATACACATGGTCAGGAGCTTTTGCCTATTTTTAAAGTTTTTGTAAAATCTAGAATTACAATAGATTTTAGGTATTATAGAGCAATGAATGATGTTGATACTTTTGTACAACAGTGGCGTTATGAGGATGGTATCTGTTCAGTGGTGGAGGTAGTGTTTTGATATTTTGTGGTGTTAAACCTTTTGGTGAATTGAACAAGTGATGTAATAAAGATGTTTTTTAAAAAAAAAAGAATCTCTCTTTCTCTCTCAAACAACAGCGGCAGATGGCTACCCACCCTTGAGTCTGGTTCTGCTCAAGGTTTCTGCCACTTAAAGGAAGTTTTTCCTTGCCAAGTGCTTGTTCATGGTGGGATTTGTTTGGTCTCTGTAAATAACATTGTTAAGAGTACGCCCTAGACCTGCTCTGTAGGAAAAGCACAATGAACCTCTTTTATGAATTGGCGCTATATAAATACAATGTAACGGAATATCATAATAACAAGATCTTTATCTTATAATTACCAGATACTAAGTTAAAATTACATGATAAGCTCTCCATGTTTTCTTCCTCTGCTGAATGCAATAGGCTTCCATATAATGGAAAGGTTGACAGATCTCATTATATTAAGAGCTATTTCAAACATCATCATTGCTAATGATGAGTTTACTTCCCCTCACTGGCTGCCTCTATTGATCAATTCAATTCAATTTTATTTATATAGCCCAGTATCACAAATCACATTTGCCTCAAAGGGCTTCACAATCTGTAACATACGACACCCTCTGTCCTTAGACCCTCAATTCGATTAAGGAAAAACTACCCAAAAAAACCCTTTTAACAGGGAAAAAAATGATAGAAACCTCAGGAAGAGCAACAGAGGAGGGATCCCTCTCCCAGGACGGACAGACATGCAATAGATGTCGTAAGTACAGAATAGATTTATAGCATCAAAACTATAACATATACAGCCATGATGGCAAAATTGTTGTATATATATATATATATTATTATGTTAGAAATGTTTAGGTGGTAAAACATAAGGGAAGATGATGGGTCCAGACGGACAACCGAGCAGCTCCAGGTGGAGCGCAACGAGCAGCACCCGAGCCACTCGTCCCCTGCACCATAGACACAGCAACACTGCCCCAGCAGGTCGCCATAGTCACAGATCCAGATACATCTCCGGACACTGAAATACCTGCTGAAAATGACACTAAGAAAGAAGAGACGGATGACAAAGCACAAAACTCCGGGAGAGGGAAGAAGTCAAGTTAGTGACATGCATCTATGGGATGAGAATGCATACGGATGGAGAGGAGGACAGAGGTGAAGAGAGAGAGGTGCATCATGGGAAGCCCCCGACAGTCTAGGCCTATAGCAGCATAACTAAGGGATGGTTCAGGACTCTCCTGAGCCAGTCCTAACTATAAGCTTTGTCAAAGAGAAAAGTCTTTAGCCTATTCTTAAATGTGGAGATGGTGTCTGCCTCCCGAACCCGAACTGGGATCTGATTCCACAGAAGAGGAGCTTGATAGCTAAAGGCCCTGGCTCCCATTCTACTTTTGGAGACTCTAGGAACCACAAGAAACCCTGCATTCTGAGAGCGCAGTGTTCTAGTGGGGTAATAAGGTACTATGAGCTCTGTAAGATACGACGGTGCCTGACCATTAAGAGCTTTATAGGTGAGGAGAAGGATTTTAAATTCTATTCTGGATTTCATAGGGAGCCAGTGCAGAGAAGATAATATTGGAGAAATATGATCTCTTTTCCTAGTTCCTGTCAGTACACGTGCTGCAGCGTTCTGAATCAACTGGAGAATCTTAAGGGACTTTTTCGGGCTGCCTGATAATATGGAATTGCAGTAATCCAGCCTTGAAGTAACAAATGCATGGATTAATTTTTCTGCATCATTTCGAGACAGGAAGTGCCTGATTTTTGCAATGTTACGTAGGTGAAAAAAGGCAGTCTGTGAGGTTTGCTTCATGTGGGAGTTGAAGGATAGATCCTGATCAAAGATAACTCCTAGGTTCCTCACAGAGGTGCTGGAGGCCAGGGCAGTGCCCTCTAGAGCAATTATATCTGCCGACAGCGAGTCTCGGAGGCGTTCGGGGCCAAGTACAATAACTTCAGTTTTGTCCGAGTTTAACATCAGAAATTTCTGGTCATCCAGGTTTTTATGTCCTTAAGGCATGATTGAAGTTTAACTACCTGATCAGTTTCATCCGGCTTAATCAATAAATAATACTGGGTATCATCTGCATAACAATTAAACTTTATGGAGTGCTTTCTAATAATATTGCCCAAAAGAAAAAGCATATATAAAGTAAATAGAAGTGGTCCAGGCACAGAACCTTGCGGAACTCCGTGACTAACTTTGGTGTGCTCGGATGATTCATCGTTAACATAAACAAACTGAGATCGGTCTGATAGATAGGATTTAAACCAGCTTAACGCGGTTGCTTTAATTCCAATTAAATGTTCCAGTCTCTGTAATAGAATTTGATGGTCAATGGTATCGAATGCAGCACTAAGATCTAGCAAGACAAGTACAGAGACAAGTCCATTGTCTGATGCAATTAAAAGGTCATTTGTAATTTTCACCAGTGCTGTTTCTGTGCCATGATGCACTCTTAAACCTGACTGGAAATCCTCAAATATACTATTGTTATTTAGAAAGTCACATCATATGGAGATAAAGGGAAGGTTAGATATAGGTCTATAGTTGGCTAAAACCCCTGGATCGAGTGTGGGCTTTTTAAGGAGAGGTTTAATAACAGCTACTTTAAAAGACTGTGGTAGATAACCTGTCAGTAAAGACAAATTGATCATATCTACAAAAGACGTACTAACTAATGGTAGAACATCTTTAAGCAGCCTAGTTGGAATTGGGTCTAAGAGACAGGTCGAAGGCTTAGATGAAGAAATTGTCGACGTTAGTTGAATAAGGTCGACAGGAGAGAAGCAGTCCAAGTACACATCAGGTTTCACAGCTCCCTCCAACGCCTCTATGCTTGAAGATCAGTTGGCACCAGCTGAGGGCAGGACGTGATTAATTTTCTCTCTAATAGTCAAAATTTTATCATTAAAGAAGCTCATGAAGTCGTTACTGCTGAGGGCTACAGGAATGCATGGCTCAATGGAGCTGTGGCTCTCTGTCAGCCTGGCTACAGTGCTGAAAAGAAACCTGGGGTTGTTCTTATTTTCCTCTATTAGTGATGAGTAGTAGGCTGCTCTGGCATTACGGAGGGCCTTCTTATATATTTTAAGACTATCTTGCCAGGCTAAACAAGATTCTCCTAGATAGTTGGAACGCCATTTTCTTTCAAGTTTTCGTGATGTTTGCTTTAATTTGCGGGTTTCAGCGTTATACCATGGAGCTACCCTTTTTTGTTTTATTATCTTCTTTTTAAGAGGAGCAACAGAATCAAGTGTCGTTCGCAGTGAACCTGCAGCACTATCAACAAGATGATCAATTTGGGACGGACTGAAATTTGCATAAGAGTCCTCTGTTATGTTAAGACATAGCATTGAGTGAAATTCAGATTTAATTTCTTCCTTAAATTTAGCTACAGCACTATCAGATAGACATCTACTGTAGTAGTATTTGACTGCTGGTGTGTACTCCAGTAATAGGAGTTCAAAAGTTATTAAATAATGGTCTGATAGTGAAGGATTCTGTGGAAAGACTGTTAGATGTTCAATTTCAATGCCGTATACCAGAACAAGGTCGAGGGTGTGTCCAAAACAGTGAGTGGGTTTATGTACACACTGAAAAAAGCCAATCGAGTCTAATAATGAGATAAACGCAGTACTAAGGCTATCATTTTCAACGCCCACATGAATATTAAAATCACCTACAATAATTGCTTTATCTGTTTTAAGGACTAAACCTGATAGAAATTCTGAGAATTCAGATAAAAACTCAGAATAAGGACCAGGAGCGCTGTACACTATAACAAATCGGATTGGCTGTCGTGTTTTCCAGGTTGGATGTGAAAGACTTAGAACAAGGCTTTCGAATGAGTTATAATTTAGTTTAGGTTTAGGGTTGATTAATAGGCTTGAGTCGAAGATGGCTGCAACTCCACCTCTTCGGCCGGTGCCTCGAGGAATGTGAGTATTAATATGACTGGGCGGAGTGGATTCATTTAGGCTAACATATTCTTCATGAACTAGCCAGGTTTCAGTGAGACAAAATAAATCAATGTGATAATCTGATATCAGATCATTTACTAGTACAGCTTTAGATGACAGAGATCTGATGTTTAGGAGTCCACATTTAATTCTCTTATTTTGAGGTGCTATTTCTGTTGTGATAATTTTTTTTAAATTATTATGTACAACTCCTCTTCTGTTAGCTTTTGATTTTATAAATTTCAGTGGCCGGGGGGCAGACACCGTCATTATGGGATTATGGGTGGGTAACTGCTCTGAAAGCGCAGAGAAGCGTGTAGGACTGCAAATCTGCCTCCTGGTCTCAACTCTGGGTTGTCATGGTTTAGGTCCACTAATAAACTCGGCCAGATTTCTAGATATGAGAGCTGCACCATCCAAAGTTGGATGAATGCCGTCTCTCCTAATCACACCAGGTCTTCCCCAGAAAGTCCGCCAATTTTCTACGAAGCCCACATCGTTTGCCACCTCGACAGCCAGCGACGGAATGAAGACATGCGGCTAAACATGTCATCACTGGTCAGATTTGGCAGGGGCCCAGAGAAAACTACGGATCAACCAGCAGAACTATAAGACCACCTGTCAATGATGTCAGTGAATAACAGAACATATCCCAAGTGTCAACAGTCATTCATTTTAAAGTGATTTGCTGGGCCAGATGACTAAGTGTGTTTGCTCTTCCTCTGTTCTTCTTCACTTCCATTTCATACTGTTACACTCCACCCCATCTGGTTCCAGGGGATTTGAAGGCATTCAATTCAATTCAAGTAAATTTTATTCATATAGCCCATTGTCACAAATCACAATTTTGCCTCGAAGGGCTTTACAATCTGTAACATACAACACCCTCTCTCCTTACATGCTCAATTCGACTAAAGAAAAACTACCCAAAAAATGCTAGAAACCTTAGGAAGAGCAACAGAGGAGGGATCCCTCTGTCAGGATGGACAGACAAGCAATAGATGTTGTATGTACTGAATAGATTCATAGCAGAAAATCATAGTACATACAATTATGATGACAATGACAAAATGTAAGTATATATAGTTATTAATGATGAAAAGTGTAGGATGTAAAACATAAGATAAGAGGATGGGTCCAGACGGAACACCGAGCAGCTCCAGGTAGAGTCCAACGAGCAGGACAGAAGCCACTCGTCCCCTCCACCATAGACAGCACTTCCCCAGCAGGTCGCCATAGTCACAGATCCACATAAATCTCTGGATGCTGAAATACCTGCTGAAAGTGACAGTAAGAAAGAAGAGAGGGACGAGAAAGCACAAAACTATGGGAGAGAGAAGAAGTCAAGTTAGTAACATGCATTTATGGGATGAGAAAGCATGCAGAAGGAGAGAGGTGAAGAGAAAGGTGCATCCTGGGAAGTCCTCCAGCAGTCTAGGCCTATAGCAGCATAACTAAGGGATGGTTCAGGACTCACCAGAGCCAGCAACTATAAGCTTTATCAAAAAGGAAAATCATTAGCCTACTTTTAAATGTGGAGATAGTATCTGCCTCCCGAACCCAAACTGGAATCTACTAATGGCTTAGTAGGCAACGTTGGGGTTTTCAGGGAGGACGCGATAAATACGCCGACAGCGTCTCCTCAATACCTGGCATACAGCCGTAACCGTTCTACTTACGCCCACTGATCGAAGCACATTGAAAGTCGTGCATAATACGGCCTGGGCCAGGACTTCGACACCTCAGTGTGGAGGTCCAGGAAGAACGGTAAGTCCCGACGTGGGCGTGGAGGTGGGGCTACAAGAAAACGCTTACTTTGAGCTTACTCAGGTGATGAGTGTCCTGCTCTTCTGCTGGCCAGGGAATATTGAGCCTAGCCACTGCACGGGAAACCACCTCCAGCAAGTCTTCATACTGCACCCTCCGCTCCGAGCACATCCAGTTCCTCGGTACCAGAGTCTCCGCGAGCGGGCTCCCCTTCCAGGGCGGAAGAAGCTGCAGACTCGGTGCGGGCTTCCGGATCCCGAAATTGAGAGAAAGAACCCGCAGATAAAGGCAGAGAAAGAGCCAAAACTGTTTTGCCCTCATCCCCAAGGTCCATCTATGAAGACTCCGGGATGCCTCAGCAGCCGCCAGCCCTTTACCACGTGGGGTGCAGAGCTGGCCACTTTCCTCAAAAAGCGCCAGCCGTGGGCGGAGCTTCCTAACCGGGAAATGCTCACAATGCACACAGCCAGCCCCCTCGAAGGCTGCTAGCACGTGCTCTCTTCCCAGGCAGCTAGCACACATCTCGTGTGTATCACCGTCGGGAATATAGCGTGGGCAGGGAAAAGCGCACTGCCTGAATCGCTTCACACTTGCCATTTCTCAGAGACCCAGAGCGCTTGCTGAAGATCAGAAGACTGACGACAACAGTGAAGCCGGCTCCCTTTGTAACCTCGGGTTCCACCGGCGTGAGTCACATGTTGACGTTAAACCCAATCAGGATTGGTCTAAGTTGATACAGGGATTCAGATACTGTCACGCTGAGAGGGCGTTCCCCACCATAGCGTCAGCCGATGCAGCGTTGTAGTTCCCTTGAAAGGGAACTATATCTTTAGATAACATGTCTCGGATGTGTTTGGGGCCAAGTACAATAACTTCAGTTCCCTTTCAAGGGAACTTCAACGCTGCGTCAGCTGACGCTATGGGGAACCCCTTCAGCGTGACAAGGCCCTCTGTGCAGACTGGCGCGCCAGATACTCTTGTGGTCCCAGGGGAAGTTGCTCTCTCTCAGAGCACTTTTCATACCTAGGTACCTCAATGTGGGAGCGGACATCCTGTCGAGGCAGGGGCCAAGGCCCGGGGAATGGAGACTGCACCCCGAGACGGTGCAGATGATATGGAGGATATTTGACAGAGCACAAGTGGACCTGTTCGCGTCCCCAGACAACGCTCACTGCCCCCTCTGGTTCTCCCTTGTGTATCCAGCGCCCCTGGGGCTGGATGCCATGGCACAGCCGTGGCCGAGTATACGGCTGTACGCTTTTGCCCCGATTGCTCTGCTCCCGGGGGTTCTAGAGAAAGTTTGCCGAAACGGGGCCCAGCGGCTACTCGTGGCCCCGTTCTGGCCCGCCAGAATCTGGTTCTCGGGCCTAGTAGCCCTCCTGGACGGCCCCCCGTGGGAGATTCCCGTCAGGAGGGACTTGCTGTCGCAGGGCCAAGGTGAAATATTCCATCCCCATCCGGGGAAATTGAAGCTGTGGGTCTGGCCCCTGAGGGGGACCACCTCCGAGCTGCCAGTCTCTCTACCGAGGTAGTTGAGCCCATCTAACACTCTAGAGCCCCCTTCACGAGGAAACTGTATTTGGGCAAGTGGAAAATTTTCACTACATGGTGCCTGGAGCGCCATCTTGACCCAGTTCACTGCTCGATGGCTTCAGTGCTGGAGTTCCTCCATAGTCGGTTTTTGGCTGGACTCTCCCCCGCTACACTTAAGCTGTATGTGGCTGCGATCGCATTGGGAAGCACCGCTTTGTTACCAGTTTCCTTCGTGGCACCTTGAGGATGAGACCTCTGGTTTGAGTCAGAGTGCCTCCGTGGGATCTGACAGTGGCGCTGTATGGATTGACCACAACACCGTTCGAGCCACTGGACGATGCATCAGACAGGTGTCTGGCCTTAAAGATGGCATTTCTGCTGGCCATGACTTCTCTCAAGAGAGTGGGAGATCTGCAGTCCCTGTCGGTGGCTCCTGCTAACCTGGAGATCGTTCCAGGCGCAGTTAAAACCCCCCTGCATCCCAGGCTGGGTTATGTACCTAAAGTACCCACTGAGGTGGCCCGGCCGGTAGTCCTGCAGACGTTCCATCCTCTTTCAGAGTCGGCGGAACAGGAAGGTAGGCTGCAACTGCTTTGTCTGGTCAGAGCCCTGGAGATTGCTGGTATGCTTCGGGCCCCCTCATAAGGGCTGCCTAACTTCCAAACACACTATTAGCAGTTGGATAGTTGAGGCTATCGTTTCGGCATACAAGGTGCGCGTCCCCCCTCTCGATAAGAGCTCACGCCACACAAAGTATGGCATCCTCCAGAGCTTGGTGGTCAGGAACCCCCCTCTCCGATATTTGTGATGCTGCGGGATGGTCCTCGCCTCACACCTTTGTGAGATTTTACAGCCGAGACCGCTTAAATAATCCGGGATCTGTGGCTCTCTTGTCCTGAAGTGTGCCCTACTGGCTTCCCACTCTGACAGGCATCCCTTCAGCATGGCGGAGTTGGTACTGCGTTCCCCATAGCATCAGCTGACGCAGCGTTGAAGTTCCCTTAAAATTGAAAGTACCAGGTTGCGTATGTAACCATGGTTCCCTGATAGGGAACGAGACGCCGCATCTCGCTGCCATACTTCCGGCATGCCTGTGAGCGGCTTGCTTCAGTCGATCAGAAGGCTGACGACAACAGTGAAGCCAGCTCCCTTTGTAACCTCCGATTCTGCCGGTGAGCGTCACGTGTTGACGTTAAGCCCAATCAAGATTGGTCTAAGATGATACAGAGATCCCAATAGCGTCAATAACGTCAGAAAACTTCAGGTCATCCAGGTTTTTAAGTCCTAAAGGCATGCTTGAAGTTTAGCTAACTGAGTTGTTTCATCTGGCTTGATCAATGTGTGTAATTGGGTATCATCCGCATAACAATCAAGGTTATAATCGTTAACGAAAACGAAAGAAAAAATCGAAAACTATGTGGGATTAAAAACATTGTCGTTAACTGAAATAAATATAAAAACGAGGCATTACAAAAAAATGATAACTAACTGAAACTGTAATGTGTGTTTGGCAAAACTAACTAAAATAAAATAAAATTATAGATTAAATGCCCTTAGTTTTCGTTTTTGTCAATGTCTTTCATACAGCAAATAACGTTCAGCTGCATTTCCTTTCCCTGCGTCTCTCACTCATGTGTCTCTTAGTTAGAAGAAAGCGGCAGACTCCTATTTGGGATTACTTTGAATTTGACTGTGAGTCAGATAAAATCAAGTGCCTTGCTGTGGAAGGTGGGAAAATATGTGGACAACGGGAAAAATCCTATGAATTTGAAAGTACATTTGAGAAGCGCGTACAAGGAGGCTAACCTAGCTTACCTCAACAAGGTAAAGGAGAACACAGAGAACCCCTCCCCTGAAACAGAACCTAACCCTGGTAACGTTACATGGCCAGGCAGCATGAAGGAGACAACCGCAGGACAGAAGACACTACAGGAGTGCTTTCACCGGCGACCCGATAGCTGCTGGTTAGTTAATACGCAGGAACACCTCAAGCGGGAGGAAGCTTTGGTTAATCTGTTTATTGATACTGGGATGTCTACACGACTGTGTGAGTCGATTGCCTTCAAAAAGTTTGCCAATGTACAATTTTGCATTTGTGGAGTATTGAGACATATTTGTGCCCATATGTACATTTTATGTACTGCTCATATTTTTGAATGAATATTTTCTAAAATTGTATGATGTTTTAGTTGAGTTATTATTACACGATACTTTTTCTGACCTTTTTGAATCTTGCCCCTGACAAATAACCCAAATTACAAAAAACGACTAAAACTAACACTAAATCTAATAAAAACTAAACTAAAACTAAGCATTTAAAAAAAATTAAATAAACTAAACTAGCAAACCCACCTTACTAAACTAATTAAAACTAAGCTGAATTTGAAAACAAAGTAAAAACGAAATAAAAATAAAAACTAATGAAAAATGCAAAACTATAATAACTTGATAACAATGAAAACATATGGAGTGTTTCCTAATGATATTGCCCAAAGGAAGCATATATAAAAGGTGTATAGAATTAATCCATGCACAGAACCTTGCGGAACTCTGTGACTAACTTTGGCGTGAATGGAGGATTCATTATTAACATGTACAAACTTAGATCAGCCTCCCCGGAAAAGTCTATGCCATGGTACTGGAGAGGAGAATTCGGCCGATAGTCGAACCTCGGATTCAGGAGGAACAATGCGGTTTTCGTCTCGGTCGTGGACCACTGGACCATCTCTATACCCTCTCCAGGTTGCTGGAGGGTTCACGGGAGTTTGCCCAGCCAGTCCACATGTGCTTTGTGGATCTGGAGAAGGCATTCGACTGTGTCCCTCGCGGCGACCTGTGGGGGGTGCTCTGGGATTATGGGGTCCGGGGCCCTCTGCTGAGGGCTGTCCGGTCCCTATATGACCGGAGCAGAAGTTTGGTTTGCATTGCCGGCAGTAAGTCAGATCTGTTCCCGGTGCATGTTGGACTCCGGCAGGGCTGCCCTTTGTCACCGGTCCTGTTCATTGCTTATATGGACAGGATTTCTAGGTGTAGTCGGGGGCCGGAGGGAGTCCGGTTTGGGGACCACAGGATTTCGTCTCTGCTTTTTGCAGATGATGTTGTCCTTTTGGCTTCTTCAAATCAGGACCTTCAGCGTGCACTGGGATGGTTTGCAGCCGAGTGTGAAGCGGCGGGGATGAGAATCAGCACCTCCAAGTCCGAGGCCATGGTTCTCAGCCGGAAAAGGGTGGCTTGTCCCCTTCAGGTTGGTGGAGAGCTCCTGCCTCAAGTGGAGGAGTTTAAGTATCTTGAGGGCTTGTTCACGAGTGACGGAAGGACGGAGCGGGACATCGACAGGCGGATCGGTGCATCCTTTGCAGTGATGCGGTCGATGTACCGGTCTGTCGTGGTGAAGAAGGAGCTGAGCTGCAAGGCGAAGCTCTCTATTTACCAGTCGATCTACATTCCTACTCTCACCTATGGTCATGAGCTTTGGGTCATGACCGAAAGGACAAGATCCCGGATACAGGCGGCCGAAATGAGTTTCCTCCACAGGGTTGCTGATAAAATTATATTTGCACACCCTGGTACAGTAGGTGGCGGCATGCACCTGAACAAGTTGGTTGCGACCCGCCATTAAAACCAGAGAGAGAGGATAAAATAATTGTGGTTTTGTGTGGATACCCAGAGCTGTACGATACGTCCTCGTATCATTATAGAAACAGGAAACTTTTGGAAAAAATGAGTGAGGAGGTCGGACAATCTGCTAAGTTGAAAAAAACGTTCTTTACTCAATGGGACCAGCTCAGTCTGAATTACCGCTGAGCCCCTTCCATGACGTGAATTCGCATCTGTTGTGTAGTGAATGTCACACTCGACTGGAGCAAATTTTATGCGTGAATAAACTCAAAATGTATCCAACATAATGTGAATAGCGCGATTTATTCGCGTCTGGTGTGAACGCCCCATTAGATAGCTCTTTCGACTAATGTTCTCGGTAAAATTATATTCGAAGTGCCCTTAAAACAGGACAGCCCTGCATTCTGTTGTTCCGTCTTGTCTCTTTTGTCATCATTTGCTCTTGTGCATAGTGGAGAGGTTGACGACTGATTGGGTGTGTGGACAGGTGTCAAGTTCAAACAGGTGTTTTAGACAGGTAATGAGTGGAGTCAAGTCAATTCTGCTTTATTGTCAATTCTTCAACATGTACATTACATACATACAGAGAATCGAAATTGCGTTACTCTCAGACCCCCGGTGCATACAGATAACACTAACAGTAGACCCTAAAATCTAGATCAAATATAAAATATAAGCTAAAACTATACAATAAGGGAATATAAAAATAAAAAAAGACATAATAAAAAAAATAAAATAAAATAAAAATAAGGTTAAATAAAAGCAGCGCAAGGCACATGGCAGATAAAGTGCAAACCAGTAAACAAACAGTGCAAATAAAAAGATTTTAAGTGCATAAAAAAAATTGCTTATTCAGTCTGATTAAAGTGACAATGGGCTTATTTTATTTAAACTGACTGATGAGGTGGTAGAATGACGTCAGAGGATAGGCAATGCAACCGCAGGGTGGCACAAGCCAGTGTCTTCTTGTGTCAGTCCCAAGTCTCGATAAATGCAGAGGGTTGTGTCAGGAAGGGCATCCGACGTAAAACACATGCCAAATTAAAAATGCGAATCACGACAATGACTTTCATACCGGATCAGTCGGGGCCGGTGCTGTTGACCTACAGGGTACCGGTGGAAATTGGACTACTGTT
>WNGW01000330.1:0-10052 GCA_011952105.1 Coreoperca whiteheadi
TTTTTTTTTGAATTGTGGTATTGGTGACAAGTGCAGAACGCACAGCTGACACACATACTGTAAGTGCACATGCTGCCCAGTGTCAGTTTTTATGAAACTAATTAACCTTATCTGAAGTCACAACAAGGGCAAACACATGTGCCAACTGTTTACATGCTGTCAGGAACCAGAGTTCAGGTTCAGATCGCACACAGGGCTGAGTCATAGATAACGGTCTGCCATCCACACGCCCACGTGAACGTGACTCCGTGTGGTTCAGGTGTGTGTATATAAAGAGCCCCAACTGCACCAACAACATCATCACCTCACATCTACCTGACAGGTAAGATACCTGCTGGATCTTTCTGTGGTGCTCATGGTTCTGCTCGCTCTCTGAATAATGACTGGCACTTTTTTCCCTGCACACAGAACAATCAGTTGATCATCACCATGAAGACGGTCCTGGTCCTCTCCATTCTCCTTTGTGCTGCATTTGCAGGTCAGATTAAACACGAGGTTTATACAGAATGCACGTGGGTCAATCAGCAAGGCGCTACCACAGTGTGGTACACTGCTACACACAGCTTTACAATATAATGCACAGTGTACACACACACACACACCCAGTGTACCCAGAAGAGTAACTAGTGCACTACTGTTACTGACAGTGTCATGTGTCTCTCTGCAGCTCCTGCCGAAGACAAAGAGAAGGCTCCAGGTCAGTTTGAAGGTCTTTGCTCTGTTAAACACAGACAGTAAAACCTGCATCTGTCTGACACCATCATTAATGTGATTCATCCACAGAAGCAGCAGGGGAGGCCCCGAAGGAACAGGGGGGTGCTGCACCTGGTTAGTGTCCTCTCTAAAGCGTGTTCGACAGTAGTCTGGGCCGAGAGACCAGGACAACTGCACCATGGCTTTGGCTAGAAAGCTCATCGGCTTGATAAAGGAAGTTTAGGGCCGTTGGGCAGCTTCCTGGTTTTGAGTTGTTTGACTACTCAATCTGTTTGTGGTTTGAAGGGGAAAAGAATTCAAGATACATTTTTGACAGACAGCAGATTTTGATTTGATTTGATTGAGGTTTATGCATGTTAGCATGCCGGAGTTAGCCTTTAGCTCAAAAGCATCGCTGTGTCTAAGCACAGCCTCACAAAGCTGCTAGCATGGCTGGAGACTACTAGTCTGGTTTAAACTTGGTATCAGTTTGACATTAATATGTCACTGTTGACCTTTTGTAGTTGAGACTTTGACTGTAATGTCTAATACTCTCAACTAAAAAGCAGACAGGTCTGACGAAGCTGCTGATGTTTCAGAGATGGAGAAGAAGATGGTGATGACGAAAGACGACAAAGTATTTGTGCCAGAAGATTCTGTTCCTGTTCCTGGAAACGGTAACCGAAAGGACACATCGCTCTTAGCCGTATATTCTGTGGCTGCTCATAGTCAACTAAACACTGAAGTACACATCTGAGTTGTGAGGGATTCTCTGTCAGGTGCTCCCTAACTGTTCCACATGTTGTTGTGCTATAGAAACCAGTTCAGTCACAGTTAGTGTGTGTGTGCATATAGATATACACACACGACTTTACTATTCATTGACTGATTTTGTCTGTGTTTGTGCAGCACATGGGATTGAAGAGGCTGCAGCGCCTGCATGTAAGAGCCACTTTACTGTTTTAATCTTCCCTTTATGTTGCCACAGTAATGACACCACTGAGAGATAAAAGGAAAGTCAAACACCTCTCTCCAAATATCACAAGTGTCATGGTGAATGTCTAAGTGGAAGCACGATATGCTTAAATGACCGTAGCAAGTGTTAGACTGTTCCAACCTGCCTAGTTTTTACTCCACTCCAACTATTGTCCAAGGCCTATCAGATACATTACAGACAGCTGTTTCTGCTGTAGGAGGCTGTAAAATGTGAGCTTAGAAAGGACCTATTATCAGTGTACTTCAGTCAATGAAACTGCTCTGGTGAAGTAAACTCAATGTTCTCTCTCTTCCGTCTCCCTATAGCTCGTTTTAACTACTGTCCAGACGGCTGGTTCAGCTACGGCTCTCGCTGCTTCCTGTTTGGCAATACCCCCATGTCCTGGTACAGCGCTCAGGTACTGCTACCGCAACACTTCTATGGTTGTTGTGAAAAATCATCCCCATTCAGCTTGTTCACACTGTGAACAACGCGGTTGAACTAGTAGCTTTTCCTCTCATCTGATAGACTTTGTGTTCATTCAGTTAGGCGACTTTAGATCTTACCATCGACGCACATGATGAATGCAACAGGTTGTGCGACAGAGGCCAAAGCGTCAGGATGGTGGTGGCATCTGAAGAAAATGAAATGACAAAACAACTATTGAGTCATAAAGCCACAAAGATCCCTCTGTGCTTTCTCTGTCCATCAGGAGCACTGCAAAAACCTAGGTGCCAACCTGGCCTCGGTCACCAACCCCAGAGAGTACAGCTTCCTCCAGCAGATCACACAGACATCCGGTCAGAGCATCGCATGGCTGGGAGGCTTCAACCTGCAGGTTGGGCTTTATGAAGAAATACCACCTCAGTCAGTCCAGGTCAAGCCCTGGACCTCTGGACCTCTGGACCTAGACACGATGGATAGGAGAGCAAAGGAAATGACTTAGACAACACTTGCTTACACTCATGCTCTTTGTCTCCCAGGGCCGCTGGATGTGGATTGACAGTGAGGGTTTCTATTACACCAACTGGTACGGCCTCTCCTCCTCCAGCAGCCACGCCTGCATGTACTTACGCACCACCAGTAAGTCCACCTGTTTGCTTTAGCTGGCTACATCAGCTAAACTTTTAGTCTTTTCTATTTCTCACAGGGAATATAACAAGAAGAAAACATAGCTGTAACCTTAGCTAATGTGTTAGTTCAGACAAAATGTACAATGTGGCTATCTGTGAAGGTGCTTCCTGGCTGTTTTTATGAAGAGGGCAAACATCAGACTATTGTATTTAATTTTTTGGGTCAAATTTGACACTAATATTTTTTCCCTCACTCGTGAACAAGAGCCCAGCATACGTAAAGTCCTCCACGTGAGGCAGGAGCTATTTTTACGTCCCAGATTATAATCAGTGTGGTCGTCTACATAGAGATGTAACAGCTCGAGTTTCACATGTAAACGCGACCAAACTAGGGATGATCCCACGCTCTCTCTCTTTAAATTACTAGTCCAAACAACAGTTACATGAAGTGTGAATGTTATACCTGGATTTCTGTCTTGGTCTCAGAGAGTGGACATCTGTTTTTAGTCTGGATAGGGGACAATGCCCAGATCAGACTTGTGTGTCAGTGGCGACGTCACACATATTTCTATTTTTATTGGTCTGAGTGCTGATTTTCTCAATTTTCTGTGGAAAAAAATCAAATAACTGCTCTTGCAGTGAACACATGGTGTATGATTTGACTCGAAAAATGGATTTTGTGTTAATGTTGTTATTTTTCCTCTTTTTTAATCAAATTTCAGACGGTTGGGGTAACACCCAGTGTGGCTCAACTTATCGCTTCATCTGCTCCAAGAATCTATACGGCTGTTAAAATACATACTAAACATCTGGGGCCTTGGGATGGATCAGCTGGGATATTCTTTCTGTTTATAGCCAGTTCATGAACTTTGTTGTGTGTCTTTCAAGAATACACAAGGGAAAATTGTAAGAGTTAAATGATTAAGTGTTAAGTAACTTTTGTGTAAAAGCATTTGTTTGTGATTGTTTGTTTTTCATAATAAAGATTTGTAAGAATATGACAATGCGTGATCTTACTTTAAGAGCTTGGGTGAAAAGTGGCTATAACTATAATTCAAAGGTCATTCAACTCAGAGAAAATGTAGTATTTACAGAATAGAGTAACTTACATCTGGTTCAGAAAGTAGAATTATTTGTCGCTGTATCAAAAATAATGTACATCTCAGCACTAATGCTTTGATTAATGGTTTTGGTGCTATAAGCTATACAATAAATCACAAAAAAATGATATGCTACTAAAAGCTGGTGGTTCTTCCCCAGAAGTTGGGGCATTTTTTCTGCAACTTTTCTTCCTCTCAAAATTTGGAATTGCCAGTTCCCTTTCAAGGGAACTCGTGCTGCGTCACCGCTATGGGAACGCCTTTGTGTGATTGCGTCGTGAAGCACATGCCATCAGTCCAATAGGGAGATGGAACGTCACAGACCGGAAACTCGAGGTGTCGAGATCGTGGAAACGGCCCGCTTCTTCTCGCATTTTTTATCCGCAAACGTTGGTTTATAGTAACATCTATACATCTACCAATCGGAAGGTTGGCGGATCGATCCCAGCTTCCCCCAACCATGTGCCGAAGTATCCGTGAGCAAGATACTGAACCATAAATTGCTCTCGAAGCTGTGCCTTCAGTGTGTGAGTGTGTGTGAATGGTTAGTTTAATTTGTACTGATGGGCAGTTAGCTCCTGCCATCAGTGTATGAATTTGTGTGTCTGGGTAAATGTGATATGTAATGTGAAAGCGCTTTGAGTAGCTGGACAACTAGAAAGGCTCTATACAAGTAAAGTCCATTTACATTTACATCAGGCTGACCTGCTCAAAGATCTGGGGGAGACCCAAGACATCGGAGTTCCGGTCCACGGCGGACCTTTGCTCTCCGGCCCACCAGAGAGACAGCAAAAAGTGTAGGCTGTTCTATGGCAGCCCTGGTGGCGACGGAGATGCATTTATTTATTAATGTCAATGAAATTAAGGAGCAGGATAAGAGCTTTTTGCTGGATGCGCCGCTGTCCCCGGGAGGCCTGTTCGGTGACGCAAGAAACAATCTGCGGCGCTCTGGCAGTTTCTTCCCCGGAAACCCCAGACTTCATCTGCTGCTGGGCAGGAGCAGCAGGGGATGAGCTCCACCCGTATACCCCCCGCAGAGAGGGGGGGCCGGTGGTCGGCGCTCTCAGGCGCAGCCTTCCAAGGATAGGACAATCTGAGGACGGTCATTATCTCTAGGAAGGCTGCGTCTAAGAGATCCTGACGCTATATCCCAGGACGGGGAAGGCGGTCCCCTCCGCAGGCAGGCGGTGTTTACCTCAGTACACGGTACCCGGCTGTCCGTGGAGCCCTCCCAAGGTCGGTCCACTAATCCTGCACGAGTTCTGGGACGTGGGGGGCCCCCGCGAGTCATCCGAGGATGGCCCACACCCTCCGAGGAGGAAGATGACGCTGTCGAGTCAGTTGTTCCCTGCCGGTTCACCGCTTCAGGGCGCTGTGCACGTGGCACGGAGCACATCAGAAGTAGGCCTCGAGAGGTTGGTTCCCTTAGTAGATTTTGTGTCAGAGTGGGAGAGTTTGCCACATATATCTCGATGGGACCTGCGGTGCATAAGAATTGGTCACACCATCCAGTTCAGATGTCGTCCTCCCAGTTTCAATGGGGTTCTGCCCACGGTGGTGGGCCCCGAGCAGGATCTGGTGATGTCTCAGGAAGTACAGACTCTGCTAGGAAAGGGGGCTGTAGACAGGGTTTCCCCGCCCAACAGGGAGTCAGGCTTTTACAGCCAGTACTTCATCGTACCAAAGAAGGATGGAGGGCTGCGACCCATCTTAGATCTTCGCGTCCTCAACCGTGCGATAACAAGGCTCAGGTTCAGGATGCTTACACTCAAACAGATCATGTCTCAGATCAGGTCCGAAGAGTGGTTTGTCACGATAGGTCTCAAAGATGCCTATTGTCATATCTCCATCGTTCCGCAGCACAGGAAGTACCTGATGTTTGCTTTCAGGGGAGGAGCATACCAATATCTTTCACCCCGTACGTTCACAAAGTGTGGGGACGCTGCGGTAGCCCCCTTGCGTATGCAGGGTATTCATGTGCTCAACTATATCGACGACTGGCTGATCCTGGCACGGTCAGCTCATCTCGCGGCTCAACATCGAGATGTTGTTCTCGTGCACATGAGGACGTTAGTGCTGAGGCTCAACTCCACAAAGAGCGTTCTTTCTCCAGTGCAGAGAATAACGTCCCTAGGCGTGATGTGGGACTTGGTTGCTATACAGGCTTTTCTGTCAGAGCCTTGTGTAGGTTCGATCGTCTCAGCAATGAAAGGGGCGAAGGTAGACCAGTCTGTGAAGCAGTTTCAGAGACTGTTAGGTCTGATGGCGGCAGCATCCAACGTGATCCCATTGCGCCTGCTGCACATGAGACCTTTGCAGTGGTGGCTCAAGACCACCTTGGTCATGTGGAAGGATCTGGGGGGCACCGTTACTGTGGCCACCGTGTCAGCGGGTGTCTTTGAACCCCAGATGCCCCCCTTGCGGGTTGGGGGGCAACCATGCTCAGCCCAGGGGTTGTGGCAGGAACGCCATTATTCGTGGCACATAAACTGCCTGGAAATGATGGCAGTGTTTCAGGCTCTGAGACACTTCCTGGCACATCTCAGGAGCTGTCACGTGCTTGTTCGCTACAAACAGCACAACAGTGGTCTCTTATGTAAACCATCAAGGGGGTTTGAGGTCTCGCCACCCATACAGGTTGGCTCGCCTTATGCTCCTGTGGGCCCAAGGGAAGCTGCTCTCAGTCAGGGCAATGTACATCCCAGGGCACCTGAATGTGGAAGCAGACATCCTATCGAGGCAGGGGCCGAGGCCCGGGGAGTGGAGAGTTCACACTGAGGTGGTGGAGCTCCTTTGGGAGAAATTCGGCAGGGCTCAGGTGGACCTGTTTACTACTTACGACAATTCACATTGTCGTCTGTGGTTCTCCCTTTCGCCTCCAGCCCCTCTTGGACTGGACGCGATGATACAGGAGTGGCCGAGGCTGCCCCGGTACGCTTGTCTCCCAATTGCTCTGCTTCCGGGAGTTCTAGAGAGAACGCGCTGGGACGGAGCCCAGCTGCTGCTAGTGGCCTCGTTCTGGCCATGCCGAGTGTGGTTCTCGGACATTGTGTCTCTCCTCGACGGCTCTCCCTTGGAGATTCCACTCATAGGCCTTCTCTCGTAGGGTGGCGCCGTCTTCATACACCCTCGCCCGGAGTTATGGAAACTGTGGGCTTGGCCTCTGAGGGGTCTCTCAACTGAGGTTGTTGAGACCATTCTACACTCTAGAGCTCCCTCCATGAGGAAACTGTACACTTTGAAGTGGAGACTCTTCACCTTATGGTGCAGAGGTCGCCTGTGGGATCCAGTAACTGCCCCGTGAGCACGGTGCTGGAGTTTCCTGCAGGAGAGGTTCTCTCCTGCCACACTGAAGGTGTACGTGGCGGCCTTAGCAGCTTACCACACTCCTTTGAGTGGTGTCTCATTGGGGCGACCCCCATTAGTTACACGTTTCCTCCCTTTCAAGGTCCCTCCCGAGGCTCCTTTTGAGCCACTAGAGCAGGGGTCGGGAACCTATGGCTCGCGAGCCAGATGTGGCTCTTTTGATGATTGCATATGGCTCGCAGATAAAACAAAATATTCTCACTTGTTTTAATCCATCCATCGATTTTTCACTGCGCATGTCCTGTTCAGGGCTGCAGGAGCAATTGTCCATTATTTTAATTGGATGATACTGGCCTAAGTTTGCCGTTGCTGGGTAAAACAGGTAAACGCCCCCTTTTGAATCAGTCTGAGACTGCGTCTGCTCGGTCATTAGCTCAAAGCTAACCCTTCGACGAAGAAGATGGCGAAAAGAAAAAAAGACGACGAGTATCGTACATTTCAGGACGAATGGACCGAAGAATTCGCCTTTGTGGAGAGAGCGGGTTCTGCGGTGTGTCTAATTTGCAATGACAAAATTACATCGTTGAAACGGTCGAATGTAAAGCGGCACTTCGACACGCGCCACGCTACCTTTGCATCAAAATACCCTGCGGGAGACAGCAGAAAGAAAGCGTGCCAAGAGCTTCTGAGCAGGGTGCAAGCTAGCCAGCAGCAACTCCGCGTATGGACCTGGCAAGGTGACTATAATTCGGCTAGCTTTGCTGGTTCTTTAGCAATAGTGAGGAACGGAAAACCATTCACAGATGGCGAGTATGCTAAAACGTTCATGCTGGATGTAGCCAATGAACTTTTTGATGATCTTCCGAACAAAGACAAGATAATCAAACGGATACAAGACATGCCTCTGTCGGCAAGAACTGTTCATGATAGTACCATCGTGATGGCAAACAAAGTGGAGGAAACGCAAGTGAAGGACATAAATGCAGCGCCGTTCTTTTCTCTGGCTTTGGATGAGTCAACAGACGTGAGCCATTTGTCGCAGTTCAGCGTGATTGCAAGATATGCTGTTGGTGACAGAAAGAAAGTCTTGCTGTTCTGCCATTAAAAGGGTCCACAAGAGGTGAGGATTTATTCAAGTCTTTCATGGAGTTTGCTCAAGAAAAAAGTCTGCCTATGGATAAACTTCTCTCAGTGTGTACTGATGGTGCTCCGTGTATGGTGGGGAAAAACAAAAGATTTGTGGCGCTTCTCCGTGAACATGAAAATAGACCCATCCTAAGTTTCCATTGCATTATACACCAGGAGGCACTTTGTGCTCAGATGTGTGACAGCCAGTTTGGCGAAGTGATGTCGCTGGTCATTCGTGTGATCAACTTTATTGTTGCCCGAGCCTTAAATGATCGCCAGTTTAAAACACTGCTGGATGAAGTTGTAAATAACTATCCTGGTCTGCTTTTGCACAGCAATGTGCGTTGGTTGTCAAGAGGGAAGGTGCTTAGCCGTTTTGCGGCTTGCCTGAACGAAATCCGGACTTTCCTTGAAATGAAAGGCGTCGAGCATCCTGAGCTAGCCGACACCGAGTGGCTCCTCAAGTTTTACTATCTCGTAGATCTGACTGAACATCTGAACCAGCTCAACGTGAAAATGCAAGGCATTGGAAATACAGTGTTATCCCTTCAACAAGCTGTATTTGCTTTTGAAAAGAAGCTGGAGCTTTTCATCACGGATCTTGAAACAGGTCGTTTACTACATTTTGAAAAACTGAGCCAATTTAAAGATGCATGCACAGCAAGTGAGCCCATTCAAAACCTTGATCTCCACCAGCTAGCTGGCTGCACATCCAGTCTCCTACAGTCCTTCAAAGCACGCTTTGGAGAATTTCGTGAGCACACTCGTCTTTTTAAGTTCATCACCCATCCAAACAAGTGTTCACTGAACACAGCCGACCTGAATTACATCCCTGGTGTCTCCGTCAGAGATTTTGAAGCAGAAGTGGCTGACCTGAAGGCCTCAGACATGTGGGTGAATAAGTTCAAGTCACTGAATGAAGATTTGGAAAGAATCACACGACAGAAAGCGGAGTTGGCGAGCAAGCACATGTGGACAGAAATGAAAAAACTCCAACCCGAAGACCAGCTGATTCTCAAAACTTGGAATGCGCTTCCTGTCACATACCACACACTGCAGCGTGTGAGTATTGGTGTATTGACCATGTTTGGATCTACGTATGCATGTGAGTAGTCATTCTCACATCTTAAAAACATCAAGTCCAACCTACGATCACGTTTAACGGATGAAAGCCTCAACGCTTGCATGAAGCTTAACCTCACCAAGTACCAACCCGACTACAAAGACATCACCAAATCCATGCAGCACCAGAAGTCGCATTAATGGTGAGTGTTATAACAACATTATTTGAAAAAATAAATTCAGAGGCTTATTATACTGACATTTAGTTGAATTCACTTTTAAAATATATTATATGGCTCTCACTGAAATAAATTTCCAAATTTTTTGCTTTCATGGATGGCTCTCTTAGTCAAAAAGGTTCCCGACCCCTGCACTAGAGGAAGTTTCAGAGAAGTTTCTTACCCTCAAAACTATATTTCTGCTTGCTCTTTCTTCATTGAAGTGTCATGTGGTAGGTCTTATGAGGTGTGTTTTGGGGGTGTTTATGATGTTTTCCTAGGTCACCTTGTTTCTCCTAGCGCCTTATGTTTCTTCCAGTCCTATGTTGTATCTGTCAATGTTTATTGTTTTCAGTCTGGTTACTTCCTGTTTTATTTTGGTAGATGTCTGTTTCCCCCCTGTCTCAGTCACTTTATTTCCTGTCCCTGATTCCCTGATTGTGTTCACCTGTGTTTGTCCTGCACCTGTGTCTCGTTGCCTTCACCTCCCCTGAGT
>WNGW01000334.1:0-11080 GCA_011952105.1 Coreoperca whiteheadi
AAATCGAACCGATTCCCGGCCTATCAGCGCGGTCTGTGAGTCAGGCAAGAAGGTTGAAACCCAGCAATGGCTGCCAGAGAGAACGAAGGGGCTCCGGTAAGTCGTCCAGTTTGTGCTTTTTATGTAGCATCCAACTCAGGGCTTGACAGAAGCAGTGGCCCGGTGGTGGCTGATGAGTGTTTGGAACCCCAAACTGTGGTATACTATGAGCTGAAGAGGAAAACGCGCCTAGCGTTGACTTTGGCTATTTACTGGAGGGGTGGTCCCGGCTAATTAAGGCTGGACATGTTACTTTCCGCATTGTGCGTCCGCGGACGTGTTATGCTGACTAAAACTAAACTATGCATATTAATGCTACCTAAGTTAGCCAACAAGTGACACAGAATGAATGTCTATCTAACGTTAGCTAGCCAGATTGACTGTGTTGTTGTAGCAAGGAAAAGTGAGTGCTGTAGCCTTTGACCTAGCTTTAGTAGCTTTAAGGGTGCAAATATACAAAAGTCTACAGTAAGGAGCAGTCTAAACATATACAATGCTAAAGACAGGTTACCAGTGTGGATGATAAGTATGGTAGATATGTTTGTACGGTGTCCAGTCAGATGTAGTTAGTATAGGAGTCAAAGAGTGCCTGGTTAGCACAGCATGTTGGTGATTATGTCGTGATATTTCCTTTAATGACCCATTATTGCACATCATGTCCCGTGAGTCGGCTGTGAGCAGCTGAGCTGTAATGATCAAACGCCAATATGAAATGCTAAGAGGGCTCATTGTGTTTTAGGGCCACTGCCTTTCGAGGTTGGCCCAGAGGCCAGTACAAAATGAATGGCAAGGCCTGAAACTGCACTTAAATTCTTGGGGGATTACTAACATTAGGGGTTATGTTAGTTAATGCAGCTGATTTGCTCTTGTCACTTTTCCTTGAAGAGAAGTTAGAAAGAGATAGTCACAGTGATGCAGCTATCCTGTTGTATAAACCAGCTAGCTATAAATGAATGTTAACAGCAACGAGCGTCTGGTTGTTGAGATGAACCGTTTGTTCAGGTCAGTGCTTCTCAACTTTTTGGCTCGTGACCCCCTAAAATGAAGCGATGCCCACATGTTAGAGGTGTGCAAAGTTATGCAAATGCAGTTCAACCAAATAATGCTTTTCTGTTTTCAGGAAAAATCTTTAATGAATTAATCAGAGGCTGAAAATGATTCAGTATTTCACAAGAGAAATTGCAACGATTACAGTAAAATCAGAAAGAAATAATAAGAATATAATGTGTATGTGTGTGTGTATATATATATATATATATAAAAGGTGAAACCCTCCGTGCATTGTGAGGAGCTTCCTTGTCTTAATATCAGTGGCCTCTATCTCCTGGACATTTTATTATACAAGTGGGGTATACATACACATTTTATATATTCTATCCCCTAATTCAGATTGCAAAACCCACTGATTAGGTGAGGTCTTTCAGCTGTTTACCTTATTTAGGCTTTGTGCTACTGAACAATTTCAATTCAAGCTGTGGTGATGTGTGTATTTTTGTTCTGTGCCATATTTGTGTTGACAGGGTAGTCGTGCTGAGATGCTTCGATCAGCTGGGCACTTAGTCCACTTGCAGGCAGGACTGCTAATTTAGATGGGTGCACAACACAAAATGAGGTAAGCAATTGCTATAGATGATTTAGGGTAGTTGTACAAAGAAAATGAAGATTTCAGTTAATTAGTCCTACACCACTCCTATTTGAGAACTGGCAACCATTTACTGCAATTATTTGTAAGAAAGCTTCTCTAGCAGTGAGCCTGGAGAGCTCCTGTAAGTTGTATGAAAGAAAACCCCACTCATCTCAGTGTACACTGGCATGAGCAGATAATGACTGCACTTTAACTTCTGGGTGAACTGTCCCTTTTAACATAGTCTTTATTAATGTATTGGAAAATGAGAATCTTTCGGCACGGGCTTTAATTCAGTTGACGATAGCCCCAACCAAGCTAACTCCTTTCAAAATATTAAGCTTCAATTCATCGAAGTAAGACTGACATGCTAGTACAATCAGCTTTCATCTTAACAGTCAGCAGCATCCTTTCTAATTAATTAATGTTTATTCATCATGAACTGTTGGCATTTCTAAACTAAAACTGTTTTGCTTACAGTTATGTGATACACTCAAAGTTGTATTTCCAATGTTGGAGACAGTAACTGATGGCTGGCTGCTTTACAAGGCAGCAGGTAGGCACAACTGTGTGTGTGTCAGTATTGAAAACAGTGACAGCTTATTTTCTTTGACTAAACGGTCCCCATATAAAACTGTGAACTGATCTTTTTATCGTTGTCTCATTACTAATGTGATTTGGCCTTCTGTGTTATGAACATTTAGAAAGTCATGTCTTACTGTAAACCCTTTTTTTGTTTTTTTTTTAAAGTAAAATTAACCAAATAAATTTCTTCATCTAGCCATTAATATTATAGTTTATGGTTAAGTGGTTGACTATAAAGATCCCGTATATCTTGTATGTTTTCTATAGGAGGATGGGGTAGCTGGAAACTCTCCATTGTTGCACCTGATGATACTGGCTACACAGGCAAGCTCTTGAAGGCTGCAAGCCAGGGGGGTAAATGTACTCTGTACATTGCTCCAATTCATGAGGCACTCCAAACTAAAGCCAAGTGCCAGAAGTGTGGAGCAGACGTTCCACTGCAGCTCAGAGGGAACACATCAAGTCTTGCAGCATCATTGATGTTGACAATGATGAAAACCAGGCTAACGTGGAGGATAACGGTGAGCATGAGAAGAGACAATGTAAGACTGAATTAATCGAGCATTTCCAGTATATTTATTAACGTTAAACATGGCTCGCCTAACACAAAGTAATGACTTAACGTAGTGGTTCTTGCTGAAGTCTGATTTTTGTTATCTTTGATAACTTCAATTTCTCAGCGCAAGTTCAGCACCGTTGTCCTGTGTGCATGGAAATGTTTCCCCCTGACTTCATTGAGTCACATGCTGCTTCATGAGGGGAAAGGTACAGCATATGCTGTAATTCCTTTTTGTTGTATAAACTTGTTTCTCTCACAAGCAGATGTAAAACATCGCAGCAGTTTACACATAGTGGTGGTGCAATGCACTAAAGACTGACATGCCTGTATGTAGTCTAACTGTTTATCTTAGTTTGCCAAGAATCTTAAAATTTGGCAAATTCATGTAAATCTCCTGCTGGCTGAGCCAAATCAGCGCCTCCTCTCTCTGCCAGCGGTAACGTAGCTGCAGTGATTCAGAGCAGCAGCAGAGGGAGGAGGACCGAGGATGGGGAAGGACTGTTACTGACTGACGTTCAGAAGGCATGAGGAACACACACATCACTCAGTCACTTTAATGTGAGGAATACGATTGATTTTACTGCCGCTTTAGATTTGTTTCCATCACATTTTATTCCGTTTATATAGTGACTTTGCTCTTATAAACACTGTTGCTGCTCTGGAAACATTTAGTTGTATTGTAATTCTAATCTTGTTCCGAATTAATTTAAAAAAGAAAAATAGATTTTTTTAAAAGCAATGTTTTTGTAATAAAATCCTAGCGATACATATCTACTCAAGAGAAAATGGCCGTGGCTAAAGACAATGTTTGTTTATTTCTGTAATGTATCACTCCCTCACAGTTAAGGAGTCCATGTCTGCATACCATACCTTTTTCAATATGCAATAATGTTTGTTGCTTTGACACACTGTGTCCTTGTTGTGATTAATTTACTTTATAAATAAAGATTAAACATGGCCCTTAACTTTAGTTATTGTTATTTGAAAACCTCTAATAAATAAAAATATGTATAGGGGCAAGTAAAAATTGATTTTGGGGGGAAAAACGTAATGTTGAACCCTGCATGTAGTGGAAAAATTGAATACTTCTCACCTCACCCTCCCCTTCCAACAGAAGTAGAAACACAGCTACTGCAGAAACATGGCCTGGTGGAAGGGGACCTGCTCCCCATGGCGATATAAACCGTTAATTCTAAGGTAATGAAAATACAACGATTCTTATCATACACCAATGAAACAACACTTAGAAATATTAGATTCCATTTCTGCCAATAGCTCCTCCTAAATGTTACGCACTGGAGCTTTAAACATCTTTTAGTTTAGTAAACTTCTGTCCTTGCTAAGGGACACAGTCAACTACTCTTTCCATAATTTGCAGATCAGCACTCAGCAGTCTTGTCCCTCTTGCATAATTTAGAGTTATTCAATGTGATTGATAGTTCACACTAAAGACACATTTGATTGATGGTAATGGGTTAGCAGTCCTGATTTCAAGCTCAGCACTGAGAGGCACCAGAGTGGTTCTCCCATTGACTCCATTGCATGCATGGATTTTCAGTGTGACTCTGTGTATGCCTTAGCAAGGCTCATTTGAATCTACATGTAAAATATATTTTTCAGAGCTCGCTGTCTTCAGTAACATTGGTAACATCTTTAATTTATCTCTTACTAGAGTGGCTTGCCGTTCAAGACCCTAACAGGGCCGTGTCTCCGTTTCAGGATTCTGTTCTCAGCATTCATGAAAGGAAAGGATCCCTGACTTCTCAGCATGGATATTAGAACAAGCCCTGCTGAACAGGACGCTGAACCCATCTGCTTTTACAAGAAACCCAATGTGGAATGGGCACGACCCTTGAATTGCAGACTTAAAGGTAGCTTCAGTTACATGTCATAGTAGTTGAGGACTACTTGAAGTATTGCTTTTGCACCGACAAGCTGAAGTCAGGGTTTTGCATCAACTATGGTATGTAGACTGCAGCTATGTGCAAGAACAATTGTCAGTAGCAAGTGTTATTTTATTAAAGTCTCGTGTTTCAAAATTGTTTTCTCAAATTTAGGTTTTTATATCGGTTTGTTTGCTTGACCCTGAAAGTTCTAAAGGTTAGAGCAAATACTGTATTTGATGGCCAACAATGGCAAGCATTTAAATTTCCATTTAAAAAAACCCACTGTGTTTGCACTGAATGGTTGTGTTGAATGTAGTAATTAAAATTTAGTTTGTCTAAAACTATAATTTTCTTCTACAGCAAACGCTGATGTTACACGGCTCTTTGACGGAGAGCCAGGCCATTTAGTGCCCTCGGCCTCTCACTTCCTTGTGGAAAGTGACATGTTCATCATGGCAGGGAGACTGGTGGGGGCATCCTTCATGCATGGAGGGCTTAGGAGGAAGTCCTGAAACTGCTACTGTAACGTTTGGAGAACTGTCCAGACCTGGACATCTGGCAAACGATCAGGCTTGTATGTTTTTCATCTAACCTCATTATTTCTTCCCTGTTATTTACAGAAGCAACACAGTGTGTTCTGTTATTTTGTGGCAAAATGGCTAAGGAGGTGGAATCTTTCTACACCTGTTGTGTAGTGTCCGTCTTCACACGTCTTTTGTTACTTTTTCCTCTTTCTGAGAAGTTGTTGGTCCATGCTGTGCGTGAAATTTAGGAAATGGTGACATGTTTGCAGAACTTAGTCTCATCCGCAGAACTTGCTTTGGAATAATGAATGACATAATGTGTTCCGCCTTCTGTTCATTATTGTCATTAATAGGTAATAGGACGTGTCACATGTCAAATGAAGCAGTTCAGATGTGGTCTTAAGGAGACACCAATGTGGACATTTCTGACCCAACGACCTGACACCAGGGCCGTGTTATTTCCAGAAGAAGGAGCCGTGGATTATAGCCCTGCGGTAACTTCTTACAATTTGATCTTATTTGTATGTATTTATATCATTTAATATTTTTACATTTAGGCCTTTCTTGAATGCTATTATTTGGCAGAGGTTTCATATCTTTATCCAGCATCAATCATTGTGTCCATAAAACCATCTTTATGGTTAGTTCCTAGTCTTGTTTTAAGGTCGTCTAAGATAGATGGCTAACAGAAAAATGAATCCCATTTTAAAGGGACAGTTCATCTCAAATATTGCGATGTGATCACGAAATGAATGTGTGTGATGCAATGGAACACACGACATGAGAAAAGTGGGTTTGGCGAAACAGGTGAACTCTGCTAGATTTATTCAGTATGCCTTACCTTGAACCTGTGTTAGTTTTGACATGCTTCTTGCATTGGCAAGAACATGAATTTTGAATGTGGGGGGTGCTATTGCAGCTGGTAAGAATTCTGTATATATTAGGCTGTAGTCTATTTTGTTAGGGACATAAAAGCAAAGGTTTAATGCGCCTTTTCCTTAATTAATAGCTTTTACTAAGGATCTAATGGTTGTTCTCAAAAGATGTTAAGATTCTGCTCACAACAAGGTCTGTCATTGCCGTTGAGTGTTTCAAATGTATTTTTTGGTGCTTTGAGCTCCACAAGCCGAGTGCCATATAGTTTTATTATAGTCGAAAGAAGGCGGACATCTCTATGGCCGATATGTCCAAAACTTGGCAGCTCACAACAAAACAATCTGGATTAATAAATATCTCTACAGGTAAGAGGGAAATGTTGTATTTTTCACTTTGGTGTGAACTGTCCCTTTTTAAGACACATTGTCAAACACCAGTGTTTGGTTACCATACCATCCAGTACAATGTCATTATTTTGATGTTATAGTTGATTGTAAACAATTTTCATTAAGAAAATGTTGAATCAGTGAATGTGCCAGTAGAAGATTGCCAAGTATTTGGGAAGGGAAACATTGCCACTTTTCAACCTTATTTGTATGCTTTTCACATACCTCATAATGACCCTGAATTAGGCAGTGTGCTTGTCTTAATGCTCAGGGGGTTTGTAACCGGCTTTCCAAAGGTAAAGAGTGACGTTTGGCAATTTTGATGTGTCTGGTGGTCAATGAATAACCACATTGGAGCTCAAAAGTCACACCAAATATAATGATGTAAGAAGCTAAGTCATTAATGTTTTTACCCTGATGTGTTTTATTGCTATCAATGTAGGTAATTCTTCAGCGCATCACCTGGCCTCGTGATGATGATGATGGTTGCTCAGTTGACACAAAATGCCGCATATCAGGTTATCTTCGTCACTTCATTGGAAATGGTATGTTTACAGAGTTAGAAATCATGTCAACGTGCTATTAAAGTAAATGAATCACCCAAAGTTGTTATAAGTAAGTGGCAAGTTCATTTTTAATGTTCGTTGAAGAGATTGTTCAATTTATTATTAAAAAAGAGTGTCTTTGCACACCTGTATGTGTAGGACAGGTGCGTTACTGTGGAGTAGATAGCAAATCCAAAGAGTCGAGAGCCGCCCACCCTTAACCTACAAACGTCTTTATTCACAAAAATATTTAGGTAAAAGGTCGGATCAGTTTGGAAAAATCCGGCATAATATCGGGTAGAAGACCTGGTATCTTGCATTTCTGCTCTTACCAACCACTCTACTCTTTGGATTGCCGTCTACTCCACTCCAGCACACCTGTCCTACACATAGGTGTGCAAAGATGCTCTTTTTAATATGTAAAACAAAATATAAACAACTTATTTATATTTCCTGATTTACTTTTATTAATTGTAGTGAGCCTTCATCTGATCCATTTTTGTTCAATCCACAGCATCACCTAATGAAGTGTCCAATCTGGTGAAATTCTGGCCCGGGTGGGAGATTCTGCCTCGGAATAATCTGTCCATTGAGGTGGTAAAGGGCAGCTTCCCCACTGCCTCCACTTGTTATGAGACTCTGCGAATCCCAGGGCATTACAAGAACTATGCATCCTTTAGTAATGACATCCTAGCTTGTATAGGCACTTGCCAAACAGGATTTGGCCCTGCTGTAATGTGTTGGTAGAATGTAGAGGTTCTCATTAATTCCATTGTTTAAACTTTTTCAGCAGTGCTGTTAATGAATTTGAGCTTTCAGCTTTTCAGGCACTTTGTTTAATATTTCTGTATTTTCAGCAGTGCTTTGAAATTCAGTTCAGCTGTCAGCGCATCCCACTGCATTTTCTATTTAAATGTGCTTTTAGGTGGTTATATCATTTTCTTGAATGTTATTATCAGACTTCAGTTAGAAGTGTTGTTTATGCTTTGGCAAAAGGTGACTTGACCGTTATTTGAATTTGGCTTTAAATTGAATTCACCATTTGGCACTACCTCTTCATATTTCTTTATAATAATTCTACTTAATCAACATGTCCCCTTCAAGTTATGCGCATATTGAGTTTTAATTTCAAAAATACACTATCTCACCATTACATCTTCTCCCCCATTAAAGAAGCAATGATAGGTTGTTTTTTTTCATGGAACATTATTACAAAAGATGTTTAAAAAGTATTTTTCCATGACAAAAACAAGTGATGACTAAATAAAGTCTATTGAAGCAGAAACTGATGAAATTATATCGTTTGGCTCAATGTTATGCTCAGTTGACTTAATTTTTTCATTTGCCCTCATATAAGTTATATAACCTTCCTGGATATGTTGTTTTATTAAATGCTACGGTTGGAATTCAGAACACACACAAGGAATTTAACTCCGTGTTTCATTGCTGTTAATGTACTTAGCTTTTATGTCCGTTCCTGTGTAAGACCAAGGACAGCGATCTAGACAAAGGTAAAGCATAGATAGGACTATTATGTACACAAGTATGTGGGGGGAAAATAGATATAGTATAAAAGTATAGTGTGTGTGTGTGTGTGTATATATATATATATAGTAAATAATATATATAAAAACCACCAACAAGTGTTGTGTAAGTAGTAAACCATACAAATAGTGCAAGGAAATAAACATTGACTGGTTATATGTACATGGAGTGGATGGTTATTTACAGTATGTACAGTGTGCTCCTGCTGGAGATATAACGGGCTTATTCTAAAGGTCATGAAAAGCCAACGATTCATATTTTCAGGTGCTTATTTAAAAACATCTGTGAATATTGTATTCCATTTCTGCCAATAGAGCCTGCTAAATCTTACACTGTGAAACTTTAAATGGGGTGTCAATATTAAAAATAACAGATGGGAGTATGGTAAAAACAAAACTGTTCTCCCACTCAATCTGAGGAATATCCATACCCTATAAATGACAGAAAAAGAAAACCAAACTTGTATGCAGTATTAATTACTTGGATAGACAAAGAAAGACAGCAGCAGTAAGGTGGGCACTTTTGGCTTGCAGCATTTGTATACTCCGTACTCATTTATCCTGTCTGGCCTTTTCATACCTGTCTTCACATACAGTGTCTCTCATTTTCTAGGACAATGAGCCCTTAGCCAATCCCCATGTTGTTTAGCAAATGTTCATGGCACTTACTGTGACCTACACCTTTGTAAGTCACTGCTAATTGTTTATTGTTCCAACATGCTATCCTAAGGTAAGCTAAGTTACACATCCCCATGGGGAAACTTTTCCTATGCATTTGACCCAAGGCCAATGGCAGGAGTATTAACCTATTTGCATGTGTTCAATAACTTGTGTACACATTGATTTTTGCAAGCACAAATGTCACGTAGGATCCATAGTATTAAAAGAATTTAAGTTGTACATTTGGACATACCTCCATGTTATCTGGACCTGGAATTGGGTGATGGATTTGGCCCAGCGCCCACAGCTGATTAGGCGTCATCTGGCCTTCTGTTCTTATTGCATGATTGGCCCAGCCACTGCAGAAAGTGTCCAGGTCATCTTGCAGACGTGGCAGGAAAACATAGTGGCAACAGAAGAGGTGATTGTGAACACTTGCCAGATATAAAGCTGCCCCTTCCATCGCCACGGACCGTAGACATGAGGCGTGCAACACACGTTTTCCACTCCTTGATCCCCCTGTACCCTAAGAACACGGTAACATTTCCAACTAAGGCCACAGGTGTTGGTTATATACACACACACACGTGTGTGTATGTATATAAATATGTGTGTATATACGTGTGTATATACATATACGTGTGTGTCTATATATGTGTATATGTGTGTGTGTTGGAAAACTGTATGTATGTTTCCATCACATACATACATACATACATACTTAAAATAGTGTATGTATTTCCAGCTAGAAAACGCACATCTCTCTTCCCCCCATTGTTGTTTCTGTTTGTGTCGCTGCGTGATATGCATTATTACAGTGTGTGAACTGTCCTCATGCTGAAAACGTGACTTGTTGCATGTGGCTTTACTCCCAAAGATGCGAGAAGAAAGCAAAAATATGTTTTTGTTAAGGGAAATGTAAAAAAAAAAAGCACAGTGACTTGGATAGATAACTTTAATCTGATTACTGGTGTTGAAATAGTAATGCGTTAAAGTAATCGTTACTAGGAAAAAGTGGTCGGATTAAAGTAACGCGTTACTAAGTAATGTGTTAGCGGCATCACTGGTATGTGCATGTTAATTTAGGTATGTATGTATATATGTGTGTAAGTATATAAGTGTGTATATATGTATGTGTGTATATATGTGTGTGTGTGTATATATGATAAATATGTATGTATACAATGGAAATCTGTATGTATGCATGTATGTATTTTTGTTGGAAACCTCCATGTATGTATGTATGCATGTATGTATTTATGTTGGAAACCTCCATGTATGTTTGTATGTATATGATGGAAACATGTATGCATGTTTGCATGTATTTATGTTGGAAACATGTATGTATGTATGTATGTATGTATCTATGTATGTATATATATGTATGTATTTATGTTGGATGTATGTATGTATGAATGTATGCATGTTGGAAACATGTATGTATGTTTGCATGTATGTATGTTTGCATGTATGTATCTTGGAAATATGTATGTATGTATGTATGTTGGAAACATGTATGTATGTATGTGATGGAAACCATGTAAGTATTTATGTTGGAAACATGTATGTATGTATGTATGTATGTATGTATGTATGTATGTATGTATGTATACGATAGAAACATGTATGTTTGTATGTATATGATGGAAACATGTATGCATGTATGTATGTATGTTTGTATGTATATGATGGAAACATGTATGTATGTATGTATATATGTATGTGATGGAAACATGTATGTATGTTAGTTTACATTTGAAACCTGTATGTATGCACGTATGTATTTATGTTGGAAATATGTATGTATGTATGAATGTATGTATGTATGTTTTTATGTGTGTATGTATGTATG
>WNGW01000335.1:0-10303 GCA_011952105.1 Coreoperca whiteheadi
TCGGCCCCAGCAGGCACTCACGTGACCCAAACACAGCAGCCCACGGAGAAACCAAGATAAGCACACATATGGCTCCTACACCCTAGAAAGATGATCGTTGTTTTCTCAAGTTAAGATGCATCCTTCATGCTGAAGGTGTCAGCGCTTCACTTCAACACATATTTCTCCTCGCTGGTTTACCCTTTCAGCATGACAGTTATGACGTTTCAAGTCCAGAACCTCTTGCAAAATGTTCCTGTCCCTACCCACCTCCATCCATCCACTCCTACTCCTTCCTAGGTCCGTGTACGTTCAGGCCATTCGTTTTTTCGTTAGAAACCAAAAGCGTTTTTTTTCCGTTGCTGTTGTCAGAATAAAAACGAGAGAAGCAAATTCAAATAACGGCCCAATCTGGACGTTTGCAAATTCCTTTTTTTTGTTTTTCCTCGTGAAGAAAGACGCGAAGAAATGCGAGTCATGTGACCCGGAAGTAAAAGTAAATATATCAACATAAAAGCCAAGAGGTTAGAGTGGCCCTTCTGTAAAAATGTGACATTATGCAGCACAGGATCTGTACCCGGGCAACGTAAAGATAAATAAATGCATAACTGCCTACATAGGTAAATGTGTGTGATATAGTATGTATATTGTTCTCGCTGTCTTTATGGCATATTTTTTTCTTGGTTCTGTAAATGTTATCATAGATTATCCAGCTGGATAACTCTGGCACATTTACGCAAATGTGCCAGAGTTATGTGCCCCATGTGCCCCATGTGCGAGGCTACATTCCTCACCGCAGCGGGCCCGGATTCGACTCCAACCTGCGGCCCTTTGCTGCGTGTGTCCCTCCTCTCTCTCTATCTCCCATTTCCAGTGTCTTCAGCTGTCTCTGTCCATAAAAGGCATTAAAAAGCCCAAAAAATGTACTTAAAAAAAATATCACTAAAATACGTGTTGGTTCGGTGGATCAGATACACACCGAATGAAACACAGCACAGCTCGCTCACTCTGGGGTTCAGTATCTTGCTCAAGGACATTTAGACAAGTGGGCTGGGGGCTCGAACCGCCGATCTTCCGATTGGTGGACGATCCGCTCTTCCACAAAGCCGCCCTATGTGTGGGGACCTCTGCTGGTTACTGTAGACAACACTATTTGGACCATACACAGACTATTTCCAGGAAAATCTACGGAATAAAATTTACATTTATTTATTTCAAAGGAGAAATCAACAATAACCTGGACAAATGGGGTAAAATCCTGTTAACTTTATGGGGGAAGGTGAATATAATTAAGATGGTGGTCTCGCCTCAGCTTAATTATGAGCTTATGATGCTACCACTTCAATATGATATAATGGTAAAACATTTCTTATGGAGTGGGAAAAGGCCCAGGATAAAGCTTAATAAATGATGTGCCTCTCGGGATAAGTGAGGATTGGGACTACCACACCCTCGGCTCTATCAGATATCTTTTTAAATGGCCAAATTGGCTTACTATTGAGAAAACTCTGTCTTGGCCATACAGCCCTATTGAGCATTTGTCTCAATGTAGAGATTTGACTACAAATCAGAAATTGTATTTCTACAAAAATCCCGTACACGGATGGAAACCATATCTTGGACTTTCTAACACTGCCTAACTCCCAACAAAAAGCCTCTGTTTTTTACAGAACGACCAATCATTTGCTCAGTAATGACTGTACAAATTTAAAGCCAATATGGGAAAAGGACATTGGGGCTATTGGGGATGAAGAGTGGAAAAGAATTTTATCAAATGCAGGAAAATAGAGGGCAATTTACACAGTACAAAATCATACACAGATTCTATCTGACACCTCTTAGACTTTATAGAATGGGTCTGTCAAATAATAATGCTTGTTGGAAATGTCAAAAGGACAGAGGTACTTTTATCCACTGTATATGGGAGTGTCCACTTGTTCAACCTTTATGGCACCAAATTTTAAATATTTTAAGCAAATGGCTTGGAACAATAATATCATTATCGCCAAAACTATGTCTATTGGGAGATAGGGTGCAGTTGCCACATTTTTCAAGCGGAGAATTCTCGGTGATCATGGTGGGGGTCTCTGTGATGGCTAGAGTCATTCTGAAATACTGGAAAATCCCAAAACACCAGCATTAAAAGAATGGGTCAACATAATGACAAAGACAGCCTCATATGGACGTTTGCTTTACAAACTGCGTTATAAGAACAGAGCAGGTGTTTCTGTGTGTATCCCTCTCTGGGAAGACTTTTGGTCTTATGTGACATTGTCTGTCCTTCTGACACAATAGCTTGTACAGGTAAGAGTCTTGAATATAAAAGCTTAAACGTCTCCCCCTATTGAATCGTTGAATTGATGAAAAGTTGTTGGGAAATAGTTTAGCTAATCAATCAACGGACACAGGATCTTGAGGTTATCCATGCTTTTGTGACTCGATACCAGCGTGGATAGCAGACCATAGCCTACGTGTAACAAAAAAAAAGTAACTTCAACCAGAATTGCTGAAACAAAGAATTTATTCAAAGTAAGCCCTGTTGCGTGTAGTTTAAATTTAAATGTTCTGAAAATAAAAATTCGATTAAAAAAGGTAACTTTATTAAAAATCGTATTAATCAAAAGCTTGATAGATTAAGCTGCTTTATACTGTGTTGGTTGCCTGTTGTGATAAATCTGATCTCTTAGTAACCGGGTCACTTTGTTAGACCTGATTTCCATTATGTGGTATAAAAGAAAGCTGCTTGCCAAAAATGTCATCTGCTTCAAATGCTTATGATTGAACCACCTTCACTTCCTTATTGTTTGTTACTTATCAATAGATAGACGTCCAAACTAATATATTATGGAAAAGATGACAACTACTTGGGCTATGAAAAGAGTCATGTCAAGTCCAAATCCATGTCAAGCTCTCAACTCAACAGCCACTTTGCTTCACTGTTGCTGGGATCAAGGATATTGTTGAACTTATCAGAGTTCTTCTCAGACCTGAAACTGTGTCTTCCAGGTTTAACGAAAGCAGCTGGTGTGTTGCCAGATGGTCCTCTGAATGCATCTGTGGGAGAGACGGTGATGTTCAACACAACACTGACTCCAACTGAAAAACCATTTGTAATATTGGGCTGGAAATGTGGTGACAGAGATATAATCACTTTCAATAAAGGAAACATAATTGCACCAGAGTATTAAGGCAGAATCACCCTCTTCATGTCTACTGGATCTTTGGAGCTCAGGAATCTGGCTCTTAATGACAGCGGAGAATACAAAGGTTTCATTGTACCACAGGGAGAAGCATTCAAGGATGGAAACACCAGACTGGAAGTTTATGGTGAGCAAATGTTTCCCATGTTGTAGCCTGTCTCCTGCAGTGCTGAATGGAGATTATTCAATTGAACAAGAAATAAATAGTGTTTCTGTTCAAAACATTGTTGTTCACAGATTCAAATAAGATCTTTAAAAAAGATTCGGTAACACTTTAGATTAGGCTACAGCCCGCAATGTAAAGCGTAATTACTCCAGTTACGGTGTAATCTTTTGTACTAACAATGTACCAGTACAGAATGTACCAATACATATATGTAGGTGCTACAGAAAAGTATGTGGAGTTATGGAATATGGGGGGTAACAATTCGGGATCTTACAACGAACTTATACTTTAGTTATTTTTAAAAATACCAGTACAATGCCAGTGTACACATGGGATTCATTCCCAGCCACTGCACTGTTTCCCTCTACTGTACCTTTGTTATGTGGTGGCAAGTATAAAACAATTGCCTTTTCACCCACAGTGCCAGTCTCTAATGTAGAGGTAACTGTCAGCAGGACAGACTTGGTGGAGTTCAACAGCTCTGTCCGTCTGTCCTGCTCCTCCTCTGGATCCTCTCGCTCTTTCCTCGGGCTGAACGGCAGCTCTGAGGATACAGCCAGTGACAGAGTTCAGCTCACTGATGGAAGCACCTATCTCACTAAAGACAATGTGACCCGCTATGACCAGGGACCAATCAGGTGTTATGTGCTCAGTCCAGTCAGTAATGGCACCAGTCATCCAGTAAACCTCTCCATCAGCTGTAAGTTACTAACCTACATGTCAGTACTTTATCTGACAACATCGGCTTGCAAACATCAGACATAGTTTAGATTATTGTCACAGCTTAGTAAGAAGTGGCCTTGCCTTGTTTTGTTTTTTTTTTCCCCCATGGGTTGGACAAAATATTAGAAACACCACTGCAAACTACAGCACGGTGTCGACTAAATGATTATACTGTTAGTTTCATTTAGAAAGTGTTTATTGCAAGGCTGTTTAATTACATTACACCGTGTAGAGGTTTCTTTTTTTTCTGTATAATAATACAGTTCATTATATTGTGGTGATAATTTGAGTTTTTTGTTGTTGTTTTTTCCCCCTACATTCAGATGGACCAGAAAATATTATTCTGGCACTATCTCCAACACAAGAACACTATGAGGAAGGGTCAAAAATCACCCTGTCATGCTCAGCTATCTCCATTCCTGCTGCTCAATTTAAGTGGTTTCTGAATGGAGATGTGCAGTCTGATACTGGACCAAAACTCAGACTGATGAAAATTCAGGAGAGTCATAGCGGAAACTGCAGCTGTCAGGCCTTTAACAGCAAAACTGACAGATATGTAACATCTCAGCCTTCAGGTGTGTCTGTACTGGATAAGATTGTATAAAATATTTTTTATAAAGAAATATGGATAAAAAAAGATGGGATTAAGTCATGTACCTGTGATAGTATCAGATAAAACTTTCTTAAATATAAAAAGTTTGAACTAAACATTTGTGGTACAAAAATAAAGAATACATACATACGTTTGCTTTCAAGATTGTTCAAAGACAACTGAGAGGTCGTTTGTTTGACGTCGTACCAAATGACTTCCGGAGTGGCCAGTAGCACAGCAAAGGTTGTGGCAAAAAGATATAACTAATACACAACTTGAGGACAAGCATAGTTAAAAGGACAGCTCACTCCAAAATCAAAAATACATATTTTCCTTCTTAACCTGTTGTGCTATATTTATCCATTTAGATTGTTGTGGTGTGAGTTGTCGAGTTTTGGAGATAAGTTGTGAGCATTTTCATGTAGGAACTATTTTCTTTCTACTGATAGTTCCCACATGAAACTGCTCACAAAAAGGTCTGTGGATTACCTTGAGTAACTGGGTCATGATTTCTGGAAAGAGACATTGCTATTGAGTTTTTCAAATGTATTTGTTCGGTGATCTGAGCACCACAAGCCAAGTGCCATATGTTCAAAAAATGCAGATATCTCTACGGTCGATATCTCTGAAACTCGGCAACTCACACCAAAACAATCTAGATGGACAAATATCACTACAGGTAATAGGAAAAATATGTGTTTTGGATTTTAAACACAATCTGTGTAAATGCACACTCCCCTCTACTGAACAATGTTCCCTTTCTAAGAAAGGTGGCAAGTATAATACCACTGTGTTTTTCACCCACAGCGGGTGTTTCCAACGTGGTGGTAACTTCAAACACCACAGATTTGGTGGAGTTCAACAGCTCTGTCCGTCTGTCCTGCTCCACCTCTGGATCCTCTCTCTCTTTCCTCTGGCTGAACGGCAGCTCTGAGGATACAGCCAGTGACAGAGTTCAGCTCACTGATGGAAACTCCACTCTCACTATAGTCAATGTGACCCGCTATGACCAGGGACCAATCAGGTGTTATGTGTTCAATCCTGTAAGCAATGGGACCAGTGATCCAGTAGAACTCTCCATCAGCTGTGAGTTACTAACCTACATGTGCATTTTATTTATCTCGCACTTTAATGCATATATGGAGCTTCAAAGCTGCATCTTTGAGCTGTGTCTTTGTTTTTTTACTCCCCACATTCCGCACACTGTAGATATCCCAGAAAATATAAATTTGACAATATCTTCGACACAAGAATACTTTGAGGAAGGGACAAACACGACCATGTCATGCTCAGCTGTCTCCAGACCTGTGGCCCTGTTTTACTGGTTTCTGAATGGAGACCTGCAGTTTGATACTGGACCAGAGCTCAGTCTGATGAACATTCAGGAGGTGGTAACCACAGCTGTCAGGCCTTTAACAACAAAACTCTGAGATATCAAACATCTCAGCCTTCAGTTGTATCTGTACTGGGTAAGTTGGAATTAAGAGGCTGAGTGAATATAGTAGTGATATAGGTCAGAAAGATGGCACTTAAGCAAGAACAAGAACAATATTACTTGGATCACATGACTACTTGTATGCAAAAGGTCGCTCATAGTGATGACAGTGGTGCATATAGCAGCTGAAGAACCAGATATTTCCCTCATGAGTTGGTAGAGACCTGAAACTGAGCTGAGTGCCGTAAATAACAGTGTGCTACTGATATGTTTTGTTTGTTGACCTGTAACACAAGATCTTAGATTTTTAAGTTTTATATTCTTTTTTATTTGTGCAGCTGTAAGAATGTTATCTGTTTTTCAGATGGACCAGAAAACGTTCAAATCTCAGGTCCAAGTGAGATAGAAGAGAAACAGAACTTAACATTAACCTGCTCTGCTGAGTCCACACCACTTGCTACTTTCACCTGGATACTGAATAGAACTGAGATACACAACTCTTCAGTGCTCACTAAACACATCACTGAACCTTCTGACAGTGGCAACTACACCTGTATAGCAATGAATAATTTAACTGGAAGAACATCAGCAGCGGTGCATCAGTTGTCTGTTGCAGGTACCAAGATGGTTGCAGATTTTGCTTATTAGCCTACCCTTGGAAATTTCAGTTAACCCACATTATTACACCTCCGATCATTTGAAGAGTAGCAGGTTTCCTTCTTCTTAAAGATCTAATCCACCAGATAAATGTGGCACATTTATTTTAAGCTTATGAGACAACAATGGTTTGATATGCAAAACTATACTTGAACAATTTAGCATTGCACCTCTACAGTTTAACATTGTTGGACTCTCGATGGACAGTTTAAAAAAAGTATCAAAATTGATGCATCAGAACCAGAGATATCATCCTTGTTAAAAGCAACTCAACCGTCAAAGGTTTGGTCAGAGATTTGGATTTCTTGTGCCAGTAGCGGCTCAATAATGGAAGCCTCAAGCAGAGACTGGGAGTGGGATACAGAGGTCTGGTAAACTCACGTCTTCTATCTCCATGCCCCCATATTTCTATCATTTTCAAACTTCTAGACTTCAGCCCCAACCGACGCTGACTCAATTGACATCACTTGAGGAAATGTATCTGATTTCATGCAGCTCCCCCTGAAGCCACGATAGGCTTTATACAACTTTTTTCCCACATAAGTAGTACTCCCTATATATATGCTCCTTATATAGCATATAACTGTAAATGCAAGTTTGATTTTATGAAATTTCAGATTTCCTGAGTTCAGCCCCATCAGAGCTGGCAGGACATTTTAATATTAATTAATTATAAGCAAAAGTCCAAATTAAAATGAGATACAAGCTATAAACTGGAAATATATGCTGTGCTGTCAAGTTTATTATTAAAGTGAATTTTTAGTGCTGGCTCTTGAATTCAAATTCTCAGTAGTGGCATTATTGTGGGCTTCAGAAATGGTTTTGCTAACAGATAATTTCCACCTTCAAAACTAGTTAGGTCACCAGCCTTTCTTTTTTATTTAGACAAAAATAAAAAACTAATTCAGTCTAAAGCTTATGGTCTCTATTCCTTTCATTGGCAGTGATGAAGACCTGTATTTTTATATTGTGACTTCCTTGTGGCCACTGACTGTCCTCCCTCTGACCTTCCTTTGGTAATGAAACATTTGACACAAAATACTTATTGTATGTCTGAATGTTTTAGGCCTTAATCATTTTTATCATTATGTAAACAAACGTGTTGCTTATTGTGTCAAGTCAGTTTCATTTCAAACTGGCCTTTAAATGCTTCTAACAATTTAAAAAACACACTTTGTACAGTCTGCTCCACTTTTATTGCAACAGTTCACAAATACGACCCCACACACTTGCTGACAACACTTTACAATTACAGTCTTGCTTCTTATAAAATAGAGATAAAACACATTTAAGCAGTTCTTCACAAACAGACTATCTGGGGCAAAAGGTGCTGGGGGCTTGTTTGAGGATGTATGCTAGCCTACTACATGCTTTCACACAAACATGCTTTGTTCCAGTGACAAATAAAACATCAAAATGTCTTCAGCTGGACAATATTTCTAAAGAATTAGTTGAGGAGAGAATAATGTAGGCTGAAACTTTATTGATCCCCTTAAAGGAGTTCTGTTTTCGCTTTCCTCCCTGCAATAGAGAAGTCAAAGGTCAGGGACTTGTTGGGGGTGGGCTTAATCCGGAGTTTTGAGTGAAAGGATCCACGTGAAGAGGTGCTCTCAGTTTTGGGAGAAGTCGATGGTTGAAGTGGAGGATGCGGAGGAATAAGGTGAAGGAGAAGCAGATGAGGATTCACCGCTGCTCTTCAAGGTGAAGACGCTGGAAATGGTCACATCCACAATGCCTTTTCTGGAGGAGGAGGAAGGGACAATATAAGCATTAATTCGCCCCCAAACTAAGCTTGTGAATTTCTAAAATACATTACAAATCGTTTTAGTTTGTTAAAATCCACTTAAGAAATTGCGGCTGTGTGACTTACCTCAGCTTTTTCATTGCATTCTATGAGCTCACTGGGGGACGTGCCATGCAGGTTGCAGAGCTTGGACTTCGCCATCATTGGCATCTGACCCAGAAACTGTTGGATGATGCCTTTGGGAACACCATTGCTATACCAGCTGATGTTTGCCTGAGATGATACAAAAGGTAACCAATTAAAGGACTGAAGATTTGTTATTATGTCTCATGCAGTTTAGATCCTTCACTAGCCACTGCTTTAGCTTTGCACTTCGATTTTTGCACTTTATTGATTGGTTTTGGTCGTCAGTTTACATGAGCAACATTAAAAGTCAGTAACTTCAAAAGTACTAGTTACTAGTTATTGAATATTGCATCCATGGAACCCTTAATACATACTGATGAAGTTGGGGCTGCAGCTTGTGTGAATTTGGGTACCAAAGACTGTAGGTGGGAGTTAGAGCTGCATCTGGTTGTCATCTGAAGTTTTCAGGAAGAGCCACTGTGGGCGCTGTAGGTGGATGTGGAAGCTGTGGCTGCACATATCTGGAGTTGAGGGCAGAGGATGATACTGCAGCTTACTGCTGGTAGTTGAAGGAGGGTTAAATAACTGCTGTATGCCAGAAACTGCAGGTGGAGGCTAGGGGTTGTGGGTTACATGTGGATGCTGCATGCAGGGGCTTGAGGAGCAGATGGAGGGGATCCGTGGGATTGAGGAACAGGTTGGATCGCTGGAAGAAGCTACTGGCAGAGGTTTCAGATGGAGTGAGGACCTTCAACTGGCTACCAGATGACGAAGGTGGAGGTGACAGTGCAGGTTGCTGGCAGAGGTTGTAGGTGGAGTGTTGGATAGTAGCTGTCAGAATATGCAGACGGAGGAAGTAGTACAGGTTGCTGGGAGGAGCTTTAGGCGGAGGTTTGGGTTACAGCTGTCTGCCAGAATCTGCAGGTGGAGGAAGCTACAGGTGCTGGCAGAGGGTTTAGGTGGAGCTTGAAGCCTCAGCTTTCGGCCGGACGCTGCAGGTGGAGGAAGCTGCAGGTTGCTGGCAGAGTCTTTAGGTGGAGCTTGAAGCCTCAGCTGTCGGCCAGACGCTGCAGGTGGAGGAAGCTGCAGTTTGCTAGCAGAGTCTGTAGGCGGAGCTTGAGGCTTCAGCTGTCTGCCACAATCTGCAGGTGGAGGAAGCTGCAGGTGATGGCTTAGGCTTTAGAGGCTTCTGGACCAAATTCGTCTTCCCTGGACATTCAGCAGAAGGTTTGGCAGGACGGGCCTCAGAGCTCCTCTTCCTCTTCTGGGGAAGTTTGGCAGCAGCAGCAGTATGCTGGGGCCTCGGGGTTACATTCAGCACCTGGGGAAGGTCAGCAGCACACAAGAGGACGTCAGGCTTCTTTCTTATTAACAGCACACTTTTACAATCTGACAGGAGAAAAATCTGAACAAGATGAACTATGGAGGACTACTTTGTCAAAGACCCTTCACATGTTTTGTCCATTTAAGTTTACCCCTGGCTGCAAGAAGAATTTCACTTCAAGGGCAATCAAAATGAACCCCATTTATTTTTCTACACAGAATTGTTGAGCAGTGAATGAGTGAACCATTTGGCCGGTCCTTTAACGTTTTAATCCCGATGGCTAACCTGGTCCGTCCTGCAGCAAGTGTCCACGCTGCAGGCTCCAGGCCTCCCTGCGCCGGCTGCCTGCCGTGCAGA
>WNGW01000336.1:0-12028 GCA_011952105.1 Coreoperca whiteheadi
ACACACACACTCACACACACACACACAAGTTACACTTAGACTTTAAAAGAAGTAGTAAATACAACTTTGTGCATTCAGATACACTGCAAAGTGTAAACGGCCCCTCTTGTCTCAGTTCAAATATGAGGGAGCATCTTAATTCCTGCGTTTGTCTCATCAAAATATATATTTAACATGATAAAAGCTGGAAACTATCAACAGTGATGTCAAACGGTGAGGGAGTTCAGGAAACTCCAGTCAAGATGTTGTCTTTTACTTTACTGTGCAAAATTAATTTATTGCAAATATGCAGTGCAGTTGCGTGTGTCTCTGTCCCCTCGTCAATGGTTTGGATGTTCACTTCCTGTTGTTGATGCAGCCTGTGCAAGACGATGGAGCGAGAACGATCTTCATCAAGAACATTTCACCGAGCGAGGCGAGGGACCTCAGGGAAGCTTTGAACAAAATTGGTTTTGTCAGGAACTACCTGCCTCTCCTCAACCAGGTATGAACAAAAACTTACAAGCTGCTTGAAAATAAAGACTTCCTGTTAGTCTTACCTGTCACGCGTGTGTGTGTGTGCGTGTGTGTTGCAGGTATTTGTAGAGTTTGAGTCCATGCGCGATGCTGATCGGCTCGGTGTCTGGTACAGTCTCCTGAAACAAGGCCCTGCACACGAAGTCCACAGGCTGAAAATACCAAACAGCGGCTGTACATCACTACGTAAGTCTCTGGTTTAGGAAATACAAAGAATGTACACATAAGAAATAGACTGTTTTTGGTTTTTCAGTTTGGGAAAATAACAGTCCATTAACCATTTTCCTCTGCCGGGGCCATTTGGCCTATTTCGCAGTGTTAACGAAACAAAAAAATACTTTGTGTATCCGCCTAGTGATTTGGATCTGCTCCAAATATTTAATGGGTTTTGGCCCATGCCACGCCCTTCCACCAAGTTTTATGAAAATCGGTCCAGTGGTTTTTCCGTAATCCTTGTGACCGACAGACAAGCAAACAAATCATAAGTAACAGGGGTGAGTCATGCTTACTTAAGGTCGGAAGTAGAGAAGAAATGTGATTACTGAACTAAATGTGTTAGCAGGTTTCTCTGATGAGCTAGCTTATGTTATTTCATCTCGTCACGTTACTGGACAGCGACTACTCGAAGAGGTTTGTAGTGGAGATGTCTTTGCTAAAGTGTTACTGACAAGAAAACTTCTGAGTCGTTCTTCAACTTGCTCTGCGTGTCTTCACTCTGAACAATCTTCACCAGCATCAGAAACTTGTTGGAGAAACACAAACAGCCTGATCAGCCAGTCATTGGATCTGATAAAACTTAAAATAAAATAATGGTAACAAGAAAATGGAAAATATTACAAATCAGTTTAGAATAAAATGACAAAACCATGCCGATCAAGATTAAAAAGCACAGCTGTACTGTGTACCACTGTATTTTCACTCTTCACATATATTCAGAATGACACTTGGCTCGTTTTTTAATTTGTGCAGCACCAAGACTTCCTGAGAACGCTCTGCCGGACAGCGAGGATGTCGTTACTGGGGCAACTATCCCGCCAATAAAATTTGGCGTTCCTCAGGGCAGCATTTCAACATTTTGGGTCACGATGAGAACTAGTCCCTTCCTGTTCCCTACCATGTCTCCTTGGTTCATCATTCCAGGTAAGAGACTGTTTTTGTTACATTATCATCGTGACAAGTTGGATTCTGCCAAATCTACCATGTTAACGTATTCAGTAAGGTGACTGTGTTTCCCTGTGTTCATTCTTAACTCCAAGATTACCTGACGGTCAGAGGAAAGGACGACATTGAGGTAAGCACGCTGCTTTCTTTTGACCGGTTGCCCGTGTCTGTCTATGGGTTAATTTGTATAGTCACTCCACTAACGGCTTCGCTAGCTAGCAGGGATTCAACTGGGCACGGCTGCGTCGCATCTCGGCCTTTCGAGACAACGCTGTTGATTCACCAGATGTGACGCAGCGCGTCCTAGAAGCGGCTCTCTGCTCTGCTCCACACAGCTGCACAGAGCAGATCAACCCGTGTTTAAACTGTGTAAATTTCAATAAAAACGGGAATCATGGTGGTGTGAACTTTTGACCGGGGGTGTATATCTGCCTAAAAATTTGACATCAAAATGTACCATAAAGTTGAACCAGCGTCAACAACATGAATTTCCACTTTGGTCTTTGAACGTTGTGTTTTCTAGAAGGCCAGCGGTCATGCTTCCATGTTCTCCACAATCATGTTGACCGGTTTGCCAGAGGGAAACTACAAGCATGAGGACGTGGCCAAGCTGGTGTGGCGTTATTTCCCCAAACAGAACCTTCCCTCCCTGTACTACAACGTGACGGTCTTAGCGCTGCAGAGGAGGGTAAGGAGTCGAAACTGCAGACTGTGGAGCTAAATGGAGCTGTGTTGTTGGAATTTAATTGTCTTTCCTTTCCTCTCTTCACCTCCAGGCCTTTGTGTTTTTCCCTGATTGGACTTCGTGCTGCGGTTTTGTCCGAGATCACATCACAAGTCCGGTTTCTGTCAGAGGCTGCGCGCTCTGTGTCCACTTCGTCTTGCAACACATGAATCATGAATCCAGTGAGGTGTGGACACTAAAGGGCGCAGTGCGGGCTGTAATACTGGATCAGGATGGGATAGAAAAATCTACTCTCAGAAGTAGAACGGAATCAAGAGGAATTTCTCTTTATTTTAGCATCTTTTTTTAACAGTTTACACTGCAAATAATTCCTTTCTTCTGTAGAAATTTCAGAAGGAAATAACAGATATACTGGTGTTGTTGTTAGAGGAGCTCTTCACATATAAGCACAGAAATAGAAACATGTGCACACACAATTTGGGCCATTTGGAGAAAAAATGTTGGCGTGAAATACAAAATGTTAAAAATGCAGATATAATTATTTGTTTTGACGGCGTCTGTGACTTGTAATCTTTTTGCAGGAGATGATGTACAAAAGTCTGATGAAGTGGAGCAACGCTGTAAGTCCTGAATCACTTGTGTAAATCTCTTGAGAAGTGAAAGCTGCTATCGTTGGATCTCTGGTCCTTGACACCAACTATTTCCTGCTCTTCAGGGAGTTCCAGAGCAGAAGTCTCTGGAGGAGCGGCTGCTGTGTGTGGAGATTTCTGAGGCCTCCGTGGCCGTCGTCAGGGTGGTCATGGAAGTGGTGGCGTCCATCGCGCCCTTTGTCAGCTTCCTGCCGCTCGCCAACAGGGTACAAGAACACAAACACCTGCACCTTTCACATTTAAGTGTTGAGATGACCGGCACATCAGGGTATCTGCAGGTCTACCTTGAAATGTTTTAAAAAGTATTGATTTTAGTTCTCTCAAAAAAGCCTTATAAGGTATAAAAAATCCTTACATTTAATTTCAAGGATCTTTTAAACAAGTTTTCTTTTTAGACAGCAACATTCATTATAATCTTTTATTTGTATGTGATTGTACTTTGTCGGGAGAATTTTTTTTAATATATATAAACTTAAAGCTGTTTTATAGCTTGTGCTGCAGGCAGCTGCTCAGTCCTTTTTTAGTGGCATTTCAGTCAGCACCTTAAGACTTGCACCGTTGCTACTGCTAGCTACAGTTGCTAGATAGTTCGACTCATAATGGGCACGTGCCAATTTTAGCAAAACTTATATTAAGTTGAACTAGTTATTTGTTAATCCATCCATTAATTTTCTGCTGCTTCTCTGGGTCCAGTTCATGGAAATGGATTCATTACATTTCTTGGAATTATTATTGTATACAGCAGGTAAGTACTGAACAATATAAATGTAAATCATATTCTTAATCAATAATTGTAGGTCATATTGTCCCTCATATCGTCATATTGACCTGTATCAAATCAAGTCAAATTTATTTATGAGCACGTTTAAAAACAACAGATTTTGATAGCATAGGCTTGATCCCACCTGTGCTTTAATCTGCACCTTGGGACGACCAGAAGCATCTAATCAGCAGACCTCAATGATCTCGAGAGAGAAAGTGTGCAAAGATAAAAGATTTGCAAGGTAAGGAGGCGCCAACCCATTTAAGTACTTCAGAACGAACAATAAGATCTTAAAATCAATTCTAAAACTAACTGGAAGCCAATGCAGAGAGGCCAAAATGGCCATGATGTGATCACGCTTATGTTTGCAAGCAAAGTTTTTGACCAGCTGTAGGCAAGAAAGCAGAGACTGGCTGACACCTGAGCAAAGACTAATGCCATAGTCAAGCCGAGATGAGATTGAGGCGTGAATGACCTTCTCAAGTACAGTGATGGAGAGAAAGGGCTTGATCTTAGCAAGAACCTTGAGCTGAAAACAGCTGGCTCTGACAACTGCATGTATGTGTCTAACAAATGTGAAAGTGTTGTCAAAAGTCACCCCCAGGTTTTTTGCATAATATTTATATATTGTGCCATCCAGGTTTTAACATCATTCAGGCAATCCATTAAAGACTTGAGGGGGGTACTGGTGTCACATTTCAATGGTAGATAAATCTGGGAGTCATCTGCATAACAGTGCAATGTGATACCGTATTCTTTAAAGATAGAACCCATAGTACTGAGCAACGATGGAACCCAGGAGAAACCCACAGCTGAGGGGAGCTGATGAGGATGAAAGCTCACCCAATTTAACGGAGAAGCTTCTGTCAGTTAAATATGATTTTAAACCAATGCCAACACATTGCTCCATCCGAGAGATGATGCCACGGTCCACGGTATCAAATGCTGTGCTTTGATCGAAAAGTACCAAAATTGTACAATCCCCAGTCTGCTATTGATAAAAGATCGTTAAGAACTATTAAAAGTGCAGATTCAGTGCTATGAAGTGCTTTAAAACCAGACTGAAATGTTGCTTCAGTAACACTTATCATCCTACTTTTCAGATAAGGTAGGACCATGAAAAATTTATTAAATTCCATCTATGTGGTATTTATAAAAAAAAAAAAAAAAAGTCTTTAAAAGTCCTAAATTTTATTGGATGAACACTGTAGAAACCCTGCATATAGATTATATTATTGCCATTCTGAGAGGCAGCAGCCTGTTTCACAAAGCAGAAGTCTGGACTGGTGTTCATTAGGGTCGGGTATCATTTGAAAGATTTTGATTCTAGTACATATACAATACCTTAGTTTCTGTACCATAATGGTTTTTTTAAATACAGAACTATAAACATAGTTTTCTACAAAACTGTCTTAACACGAGCAGCCATTGAAGAACTTTGTCTAAAGAACAATGGAAAAAGGTTTGCTTTAAATCAAGAACTCTGACCAAAGAGTAAGAATGCAAATCTGACTAAATATTCGATCCCAGTTTTCGCTACTTGACAGTTTTTGATTCTTGCTGCGATAGAAGTTTGATAACCAGTCACACTGTTCTCATTTAGAGGTTTCTCAATGTGTTTTAATTTTTTTATAAATATCAAACATTTTCCTTGTTTGGTAATAGCATCAAAATAATGAATATTGCACAATGACAGGTTACCAGTACTACTAGTTGGCTTTTGTGTGAACATTGTGACCCTAAACCAGAGCTTCTGGCCAGTAATTAAACATTTGGCTTCCAGAATTTCAGTACTCTTAGCAACCTTGGAGTTGTCAAGTTGTTAAGAATGTTAGTGTAGTATACTATATAATATATCTTCAAAAGCAAGGACGTAGCTGTAATGGATTATATTTTAAACAGTTTTTTTTTTTTTTTTTTAAATTACAGAGATATCCGTATCACTAACAGAAGCCCAAGGTTACATTTTCAAATTTTATTGACTAAAATTCCACAACCCAGAGATCTATCTTATATGAGATAGAAAAGCAGCAAATTCTCTTTTTTTTTTTTCTTTTTAGAAGCTGGAACCAGAGAATGAATGCATTTTTCCTGAAATTATTATGCAGTGATTCATCAACTATCCAACATGTTGCTGATTAATGTTCTGTAAATCGCCTAACCGTTGCAGCTCTGAACCATATGTATTGTCAACCTGTTCACACCAAAGAGCACAAATCAACATACATGATCACATCCTGCATATTTAGTCAACAGGGGGAAAAGTTAGATTTATAAGATACTGTTTAAGCTGTTCTCTCTGTCTGTTGCTTTTGTGTTTTCCCTTTTTTCATCTCTCCCTCCTCTCTGTCTTTTCACTCTTTGTCCGTGACTGTCGTTCTACCTCAGATCTGCATTGAGATGGCTGACCCCAGCGGTGTGACGCAGGTGGTGGAGAAACACAACACTTGTTCATCGGACTCTTGTAAAAAGCGCGAGCTTTGGTACGCATGTGTGCTTTTAACAGTTTAGGGTATGAAATGGGGCTAAATTAATTTTATAATTACACTCACATCTGTCTTTATGAAAGCAGGTAGCCTCTGTATGTGTTAATTTGTTTTTTATTTTTTAATCCCCCAATCTTAACACCTTAAACTGACCACCGTTTTCTCTGTCCAGGAGTAAAGTTCAACGTTTTGAGACGTGAGTATATCACTTTGTAATTGATTCTTGTCTGGTTAAGAGAGAGACAAAAAATGTTGTATTTACCAAAGCATGAGCGCAATCCTTATGAAGAGTGCAATTTTGTACAATAGCTGGGGTTAGCTGGTGGCCTCAAGTCACATTTCGCTGGATAAAGGTGTCCCCGAGTTCAAGTTGAGTCATAAGGGTGGCCGGTATACCCTTTCTCGTCATGTTCACCCGCGAGATGGATTTTGGACTACCGTCATTACTGTGCTAAATGTTATTATTAAAACTAATATGCTTTACTGTTGCTGTGAAAACATGCAGCTTGGAGGGCTGCACAGGTACTCCGAGAACTGGAGTTACAACAAACTGAAAACTCTCGTGTGTGCACTAAGTTAACATTAAGCGTTTTACTTAAGACTGCTTTAATAAGTTACAAAGCAGGCTTTTGTTTTGCAGGTTAGCCTGTTGAACTTGACGTTAGCATGTTGTGGGGCTAATGTGGCTAGCATCAATTTTACTCCCACAGCTGGAATGATGTTGGACAAATGTTGAAATATTGAGGGACAGTTAAGAGAATTGGGGGGAACTTAAAGCTTCTTTCACCCCTTGTCTAATTCTGAGAATGAATCAAATTTAATTTAACCTAAATTATGGGGCAGACTACTCCTCCCAAAACACATGTAGGGCTATACCACATTTTCATTCCTATTTGGAGCCAATAAACACTTCCGTTTTTTTTTAAAAATGTATTTTCTTTTGCCAATAGAGTGAAAAGAGGTAGTCCTGTTTTGAGTGGATTATCCCTTTTTTGTATTACTGTAACATAATACTGTCACCGTCAAAATCACCCACCTCGATTGAGTCATGAAAAATATTGTGCAACAATTAGTTGATCGACAGAAAATTATTGGACAAGTATGTTTTAATCTTAGTCATTTAAGCAATTTTTTGAGCAAAAATGCCGAAACATTCTGTGGTTGCAGCTTTTCCAGTGTGAGGATTTGCTGCTTTTCTGTTTTTAAATCATTGCTGACATCCTGTATTTTTTCATAAACCAAGAGATTACTGAATTGTTAACTCGGGACATTGAATGAGAACTTGGAAAGTGCATTTAGTATTTCATTAGTGCTGTATTCAGCCATTTGTGAGAACAACCCTGCTGTCATTTGCTACTAACAATCCTTTTCTGTTTTTTTTTTAGTTTGAAGAGTCTAAAACAGCGTCTACTAGATTCTAGTGAGATCCCAATAAGCTTTGAACCGGACACCATCAATGTCGGAGCCAAGCCCCAAGCTGTGAAAAGTCAAACTCGTCCTTCTGAAATTTTGATTACTGGGTCACAACCTGCTCTACAAGCCAGTGGACCTGGTGGGTCCGCCAAGTCTGAGCCCATCACAGCCGGACCAAGTGCCACCGCCGCAAGTGACATAGCAATGGAGGAGGACGGTGAGAAACCAGAATCTGAAATTGCCATGGACTCCACTGTTGGTCTCGATACAAATGAAGATGTAGAGCAGGTAAAGGGAGAAGAGGGTTCCATGATAACTTCAGTCTCTACTACTGATGTGCTCTCTCCAGTCAGCAGTGGAAGCACAGTCCCTGCTGCTTCCAGCTCTGCCCCTGCGCTCATGCCTGAAGAAAACTTTACAGAACTTCCTGAGATTAATGAGGACATTTTCAAGGCCCTCACGGCAGCGGTTCGCCAGCACAGACTCACCCGAGGGAGCAGGCCCCAGAGTGAGGAGAAGGAGGTGAGGCCTGGCTTTAAATCACACTCAACATTTGGCAATAACGTATTTTGTCACTGCCAAAATGTAGAGTTAAACTTGAAGCATATTTCAGGTGCGATGAAATATGGTCACTACAGTTTACTAACTTGGTTTCATGGCGCACAACACTATTATGTTCTTTAAAAACCGAGGTGAAGCATTGGTAGTGAATTTGCTGTTTTTGAAGGAATTAAGCTGTAATGAACTGCAGTCGTCCAAATGTTAGAAAATCCCTCATTTACACATATTCCATTCATGATCCCATGATCATGAAAACACTAAGAGTTAAGGAATGAGGAAGTGTTTTGGGTGCTTGTTAATTTAACAGTTTTATGCAATAAATAAACTTTTAAACAATTTATCTAATTTTATCCCGATTAATTATCTAGCGGATTGTTTCAGTGATTATTATTTGTCCTCGTTCCAGGGTCAGGATGATCTTTGTCTTGAGCAAAATTTCAACATGCAAGACTTTGTCACTGTTGATGAAGTTGGTGACGACGTGGAAGACACAAGCCCCAAACCTCGTAGCTCCTCCTTATCCAAGCAGTCCACCAGAGAGAGAAGAGAGAGGCCAAGCTCAGGTGTGTTGTCAGCTGGCAAACGGACCTCACCAAGGTCTTCAAAAGACTCGAGCTCAACCTCTTCCTCATCCAAGTCCACCAAAGTTTCAAGTTCTTCTAACTTAAGCTCCGTGTCACAAAAAACGTCCAAGGACTCATCTGAGCCCACTAAATCCCTTGCCAAACCCTCGTCCTCTGCCAGTGTCAGTAAGGCTGTCTCCTCTTCTTCTCCACTGTCTGCTGAAACCCCTTCCTCCCTTGTTCAGAAAACACATCAGAGCAAGACCAAATCTCCATCCAAACCATCAAATACTGCATCCTCTGGTTGTAGTACCCGCTCGTCCTCCGCTGCACGTGAAAGGGTAAAGATAACATCAGCAGCTGTTGAGGCGTCAATAGAGACTCATCTGGAGCCAATTAGAGAAGAAGCAAAAGACACTGAGGGCGCAGTGGCTAAGTCTGACCACAAAGTGTCAGCAGAGGGCATTGCTGCAAAAACTGAGTCAGAGCCTAAAACCGAAACCTCATCAGAGATCGATACACCTCCAAAAGGACATGAGGTAGAGTTGAGCCAAGCCCAGAGTCTGGAGATTGATTTTAATGTCAACACACTCAAAGACCAGACGAAAAGCAAAGAGGAAGGGAAAGAAGATGATGCTGACAAACACATGGAGAAGGAGGATGGTGAAAATGACCAAATCCTTGATTCACTTGATGGTCAAACTGATGAACAGATGGATGATGGGGACCAGCTAACTGGCCCAGAGGAAGGCCAGACTTTGAATGAGGAAAGCTATCCGGTCTTAGACAGTGTCAAGATGGAAATGGACAGTTCTTTCCAAGTGCTAGACAGTGTTACTGAAGACCAGGGAGCTACAGGCAAAGACGACAGTCGCCTGGTTCAAGATGACGGTTCCACAGTAAAGCAACTGTCTGAGGTCTGTCTAGTCGACAAATCTGATAATGCAGTTAAAGATGCAGGAGGTAACAATCAGGAGACAAATAAACAAGTGTTGGATACAGGTAGCAAACAAGCTCCAAGGGATAAGGGAGATGGGAAGAAGAAAGAAGAGGACGAGGTCGAAGGCAAAATGCTTTCAACAGAATCCTGTAAAGCCTCCAAAGATCTGGAAAATCCGGAAGGCCGAACCCCAAATGAAGATCAGCCTCTTCAAGACCGTGACAACAAAGACACTTTGAAAGACGCTGCCAGTGATGTTACTGAACAAGAAACCTTTGAGATATTGGATTCAATTGATGATCAGACCCCAACGGTTAGGCCCATGGAGGAAGAGGAAGACACATATCAGGTAATTGATTCTTTGGACGATCAGCCAATGACTGCAGAGACTGAGTCGGGGACTGACAACCAGGAAAAGAGAACCAAGAAAGGGGAGGTGACGGCTATAAAAGATGATAGGCCATCAAAGAGGAGTAGCCCCACTACCTCGGCATCCAAACAAGAAGAGAAGGAAAAATTACCAAAGAAACAGGACAGGACGGTTAAAAGATATGAGACACGGATGAAGATGGACACCACTGCAGGAGTTTCTAAAAAAGACAGAGAGGTCACTGAGGAGATGGTGTTTGAGGTAGTAGATTCTGTTAAAGACGAAGCAGTTCAAGATGCCGCCACCACAGAAAGGTCTGGTAGAAGGAGGAGTGCAAGAGGAAAGAAAGATGATAAAATGACATTGAAGATCCCAGAGGAGGCTACATACAAGATTTTAGACTCTGTGGAGGACGAGACTGCTGATGATGAACCGACCATCATGACAAGATCTACCAGAGGAAAAAGGGAAACTAAGAAAGATGTTTTGAATGAGAAAACAAAAAAAGATGACACTCCTGCCAGAGAGTCACAGGAACAAACACCAAAGAAAGGAGAGAGAGCCCCTCCAAAAGAGAGCACACCAACAAAGAAGAGTGACATTGTTGTAAGAGAGGTAAGTGGGGAGGATCCTCCCTATGAAATATCCTCTATGCATGACGAGGTTAAGGATGATCGGCCCGCTACGGGAGGAAAGAGAAAAAGAGGAAGACCAAAGAAAGCGGTTAAAACAACTCAAAAAGACAGTTTAACATTAAAGAAGGGCAACAAAGACGCATCCGAGAAAGTGGCTGATGAAGAAGAGGCGACCTATCAGATTCTTGATTCTGTGGAGGAAGAGACGGTTGATGATCTGCTCCCTACAGGACAGTCTGAGAGTGCGAGAAAAGAGACCGATTCTATTAACGATGATAAACCCAATGAGGAGGAGGAGGAGCCTATGTATCACATCTTAGATTCTGTGGAAGACGATCAAGTCCAAGAAGAGCTGACGGCCACAGAGGTGTCTGATAAAGGGAGGAAGGAAAAAAGTAAGACCAAAGACGAAACTCCTACAAAAGAAGAGGTATTAGATGAAAAACAAGATGCACCAACAGGTGGTAGCACAGTAGTGGGAGCGTCCGAAAGAGTGGCCGTCAAGGAGGAAAGTCTTTATGATTTAAAGAAGGTAAATGATGATCCTTCTGCTGCAGAAGGGTCTGATACAGGAAGTAAGGAAAGGAAACCCAAAGCAGACATCAAGAAGGAAAAATCAACAACTAAGTCCCGAAGTGACACTGTGACACCGGAAGAGGAAAATAAACAAAAAGCACCTGAGAGAAACAACCCAACGAGCGCTCTGGTGAAACTGGACGAAGTGAGCGAGGAGGAGGAGGACTACCCTGACGACACTGCCGAGGAGGAAGAACTGAGGAAGAGGCAAGTGGCTACAAAAGAGAAGCAGTTCACCAAAGAGCAAGAAGCAAGGAGGACCAGGGAGAGAGAGGAGAGGGAGCGAAGGAGTCGGAGTAGCAGCAGCAGCAGAGGAGGAGGAGGAGGCAGCGGGAGAAGGACGAGGAGGGCGAAGGAGAGGGGGAGGGAAAATGAGGAGACGGTGGAGGTTGACTCCCAGGACCTGGTGACTCTGGATGAGGTGGGAGCAGATGAGGCCGGAGAGGAAAGAGCTCCCGAGAGCCGAGAGTGGGATGGGGAGATCACGGAGGAAGAGCTGCAGGCACTCGTCACTCTGGATGAGTTCGTAGAGGAAGGGGAGGAGCAAAGCACGCTGGAGACCCGCCCACTCAGCCAGGAGGACGAATCAGTGGACTCCTTACACCCAGAGGTAAAGGTTACGATCTAAACACGTGCAAGTTTTATTGTGTTCTGCGGGGAAATTACAGTGAAGCCCTGTAAACCAGACAAATACAGAAACACCGACGCT
>WNGW01000341.1:805-11828 GCA_011952105.1 Coreoperca whiteheadi
AGGTGGAGGAAAAAAAGCGTCGGGCGCCCCACCGCCAGGGTGCGTCTGCCACGGGGGGGGGGGGACACCGGAGCTGAGCCCTCCTGATGAGAGTCTGAAGATGCGTTCACTCCCAATCCTTCCATCTGCCACAGCTTCTAAGAGCACCAGATCAGCCATGGTGCCTCATTACGCATTTTCTTTCCGTCCATTTAATCCCATCTGGCGAGCTACAGATGCCGGTTATGATCTACGTGGAAATGGGGAAACCGTTCTGAGCAAATGGAATTTCTTGCAGCTTTCTGAATGGTTGCGACATACGTCACACGTGATTTTATCCAAAATAAAACAAACTAAAGGCGTATGCATGAATACCCTGATTCCGTAGCCGATGGAGACATTTTTACTGTGAAAACAACTTTCCCTAGTGGACAATTAATACATCTATCTAGCTATCTATCTCCCTAATTATCTACCTGTCTGCTCCGTCAGACAGACACATTATTTCGGATTCAGCCTCTCCTCTTGTCTCTCTTGTCCTCTGTGTGTCTGTTTCTCTCTCCTCTCTGTGTGATGCTGTGCTTTAGCTTTGCATCTTAAACAATGAAATCTGTGTCTCATGACTCCCCCAAATGTACAGGACTACAATACTAAATAAAGGATGCGAGTGGATTGGACATCACACATGGAGGTCAGGGTGTAAGTTACCTTGGTGGCATATTGAGCAGAATTAATATCATGTTTCATGAGCTAAATACAATAACACAGGAGACATGTTGCAGTACGTTACTTTATTGATAACAGGGAATGGTTATAACCTGCCTATTACCAGAAGAGTGTGTGTGTGTGTGTGTGTGCGCGCGCGTCATTGCACAGTTAAGGAGGGCATGGCCCTTTGCTCGCCACTTTCACATTCTTCTTCTGTTGGCTGTAGGGGGAAAAAAACATGGCATTACAGCACTGTGGTTTGGTATATGTGATTGTGTGCACATGTGTATGCATGTGGGGTCATTATTGTAGCAGCTTTATCTGCAAATGTGTGTGGCGAGCTATCTGTTACTTCCGGTTTTAACGCCCTGAACGAAGGCTCACGCTGCCATGCTGACCCTTCTCACTGAAGTTATTATATTTATAGAATATATTCATTATATATTGTACTATACTTCAATATGCATCTTATTCTGGGCTATATTGCTGTACTGTAGGTCCTACATTATGTTATTCTATATCACTACACACCTTATATTATTATACTTTATATCCCATACTACATATATATATACACACTATATCATCTTATAATAATATGTATGTACATATAACATATACATATTTCTATTGCACAATGTCCTACATCATCTCAATATTAAGACAGACAACTCTTAGTATAACTACACACAATCAGATTATATAATATTCTGGTGTATACGGTTATAGCTGAAGTATCATATTACTCTTACATATACTATACTTTGCTGACTTTGCTAATACTATTCACCACAATTTCACCTTGCTTGAGAAGGTACTATGAGTTCAAGTACAACACTAGTTGTGGGAAGCCTGGCTTTGCAAGACTAATTTGCAGATGCATATTAGTCTTAAACCTCTCAGTTCATTTGTGATCTCCAAAGGGTGTTAGGAACGGGCAGATCAAAATGCCTCTGGACGCAACTGGAAAGTGCTACAACCAATCAGATCAACGCAACATGCTAAGGGTGTGCACAAGTAAGTTGGGGTGGTGCTTGGTCTGTTTTCAAGCAGGAAAAAATGGCGGCCTGGTCACAAACTTTCTCAAATTATAGCAAAACAGTACACTAAAATGGGTCTCTGAAAACAAAGAGGCACTGCATGTTTGATCAGCACTGCCTAGTCTGACAGTGTGACCTGAGTTTCACGAGCCTGGTGCGTTGCGCTGTATCAACTAATCGAGCAGCAAAACTTGTGACGTGTGACTTCAGATCTGGACTGCTAATGCTACTCTGTCACTCATCGCATCCCATCCGCCCCATATTAGGTAAACGGCTGGGATTGGGCCGACTGAATCCAGGACGGGTGGGAATTTCTCTGAATGGAAGTGGGGGGGGGGTCATACCATTGATGTATAATAGGCCACTTGCTGTATTGCAACGAAAAACCTCCCCCTGCAGCCCGAACAGGCTTTTCCCCTTTCGGCCCCAAACCGGACTCCCTCCGGCGCCCGATTGCACCTAGAAATCCTGTCCATATAAACAATGAACAGGACCGGTGCCAAAGGGCAGCCCTGCCGGGTCCCACATGCACTGGGAAAAAGATCTGACTTACTGCCGGCAATGCGAACCAAACTCCTGCTCCGGTCATATAGGGACCGGACAGCCCTTAGCAGAGGGCCCCGGGCCCCGTACTCCCAGAGCAAATCCCCCTTATGATGACCATTAGTCACCCATAATGCTTTTTTTTAACTTTCTCTATTCATCTTTAGTTATTTCTGTCCATGTGCTGTTGTAACAGCCAAATTTCCCTTCTGGGGGATCAATTAAGGATTATCTTATCATTTGTTAAAGAACTTCTGCTAACCTCTGTGTACTAAAGTGAAAACACAGATAGTGCAATAGAGCCATAAATGTCACTGTACTTTTCCTAACTGCGCCAACAGCAAGCAGAGACGGGCATCCATACGTTTTCATGACTCGCCATCGAATGAGTGACCAATAACATAGCAGTAGCTCTTTAGCATTGCTAACAGTGCAACGAGAGGCCCTGTAATGTTTTAGCAACCGCTAACAGAATCTAACGTTAGCTCACAGCCTCCCCCAGAAAAAGTAAGGATTTGAATACCATTTCATGCATTTATACATGCTTTTATCATATTCTCAGTACTTAAAATCAACACACTGTTATTAAGATGGCTATCATGCTTAGTCTAATCATCCTGCCAGAAAAGTGGTAAATTTACATCAAAAAAGCTTCTTACTCTCTGCATGTTTAACCCCAAACCATGCTGTGGAATTCAATTAGTGATATACAGTGAGCTATAGTTTGAGGAAGAGTAAAGCAGGTCGATTTATAGCACATTATTTATGGCACTATCAAAAGACAATGTTCCATTTGCAGCTGTCAATAGTTTTATCAAGATCACTGTAAAAGAATATGTTAGCTTTTGTTTATATTCAAGTCAAGTGTCTAGTACTCTTTTTATTGAGGAATACATTCTGGTTATGCCTTCTAACAGTAACTCAAAATACATGCCTTTTTCCTCCATTTCAAAAAAAACATAAAATATAACTTGTGTAGCCACCATCTCATTGTCTGAAATTGAATGGCTTATATCGGAACGTAACATACTGTATGTATCCATACTTAACTTTGACATGTTAAGACAGTAAAAGAAAGATGCTTCCCAATTGTATTTGTCTAGTGTAAAACTCTACCAATAACGTTACCACTGCAGTCACAAAGTGTCTGCGACTCCCAGCGCGAGATTGGGTCCGCTTGATTACTGTCCCTGCGTGCGCCGGTGTCGCATCAGCTGGGCAGAGTCGGTTTCTACAGTGTATGTTCGCCTGGGACATTATCAGCTATACACTTGTGTGTCACTGCGTGGGAAACAGGATGCGTGGCGTGAGAGCGTGTGAAAACTGTCAATTGCGTGAGTCACATGGTCAATGCGTGAGAGTTGGCAGCTCTGTATTTTGTAACGTTAGAGCCTGCAGGGAACACACACATTATTATTAACAGTGCGGTACATGTCTTTAGGTTTGTGACAGCAACCTGCATGTTGAGCTTTATATTCAGTAAGAAACCTGCCCCAGACTAATCTTTACTGACTGCATGCTGTGACAGGCTAACTGTACAGTCAGCAAAATGCCTTGACACTAAATGACCAAAATCACATTCAATTTGTTGGCCAATTATCCAATTTTCAAGCCGTTACGGTGAGTAGTTACTAGCTCTATATCAGTGGCCGTGTTAGCTCATTCAATTCTATTTCTAGTGTGATGTCCTGTTGCAGCCTGCTAGTCACAAATGGTTGGCAAGCGACCTCTGGCAATCGCAAGTGCTTCGAAGCCTAAAGAGCTGGATAAAATTGAGCGAGCAGACTCAGAAATGAGCGGGCGCATGAGCTTAACTGCACGCTCAAATCTGATTCTGCTGGAACGAATCCGTGCCTGTGCACGCTTAAATGCTGACTCGCAGACTGGGTAGCACTCTCAGAGCTTTTGTCGTCATCTTTCCTTAATTCTTGTACACAATCCCAAATCTGAGCACGCACATACGGACTGAGATGCAGTTTTCCAACTCTCCACACACATTTGCAAATAGCATTGCTACAATCAGACCCACATACAGTGCATGTGTCCGTGCGTGGAGGCGTGTGTTACATGCCTGTTCTGCTGGCAGAGAACACACTCCGTGCCGTAGGTGTTTCCATCACTGCCACATACTGGATCATACTGCTTGGTGCAGGTTCCCCCTTCATACTTCGCACACTCCGACTGGACACATGCACAGGCAGTCACGTGATTATTGATTAGGTTAGCTTTACAGTTAGAGTTGAATTATTATATTCTGGAAAAAACGGAACTTCTTATGCATTGGTCAGTGTTCAAAAGAAATGGGACGGTAATGTTGCTGTCCTCAGATTCAGAGGCAAAATAAAGCTACAGATTGGGTCTAGAACTACAGAAAGCCGGTTCACTGCTGGTCTTTGTCTTGGTTTTTGGGGCAGGGGCAAGTCCATAAGTATATTTATACAGTAGAAGAGCGGAACATTCTTCTCCTAAAACTAACGGAAGCCACTGCAGAGACTTTAGAACAGGAGTGGTGTGAGCTGTATGGACATTTTGGTGGACACGTTTCTATTATTTGAACAGAAACAACGCTCATGAAAGCCCAGTACAATTCAACGGCAGCATTAACTACAGCCTCCAAAATAATCATACAGTTGAATCAACACAGTTTCAACAAAAACTAAAATGTAGAACTGTCACGAAGGCAGGACTGTTGTATTAGACTGCATTAAGTGAACAACGGCAGATATTAAAAATATCAGTGACTAGAACTTAAAAGTCCTTTGTGTTGCAGTTTGTTCCAGTAGTAAGGTGTCTTCCCCAGTTCAGAGTTGGTATGAGGAACCTTTAAAGCCAACCTAACCTGTGATCTGGTGTCATGGTTATTAGCCCTGAACTCAACTAAGGCCCTGTTTACTCCTGGTACTAGCATGTGTCCTAGGTGTTCCAATCCCAACTGGACGCATTGAGATCGATCACTCCGATCGCATTCGGAGGTGGTCTGGGCAATGTGTACGCAAGTTTTTCAATCAATCAATCAAATGTGTCCTGGGCCACACTGAAGGACCGTCTACTCAACGGACATTCTCTGAGTAAGCGAAAGGATGTATTCATTTGCACACCAATGGCCTCATATTAAAGTACAAAACAACAAGAAGAAGCCACAAGGGGCAAAATGGATTCTCGTGGAAGGAGTATACACAAACCACACTGCGTTCAGCAGCAGTTGGCAGAAAGCTATCTGTCCATCGGGAAACTCCGTAAGTCACAGAGGGCTGAGGCAGAGCAGCTGGAGGACATCGGAGGGGAAACAAGAAAATATGTTCTCCATAAAATATGATCCAGTTTCACCAAAATCAGTGAATAAAGTTCTACAGTTGTGTGCAGCAGTTAGTGAGGCCCAGAAACTCTCCGCTCCATTGTTTTTCTGACCTAATTCTTGTCTCCTCAGTGGTGATCACAAGTGGCCACTTGACGCGTGTGGAGCCACATGCTAATGCCAGGTGTGAACTGACATACTTGGAGCTGTCCACCTGCGCTCAGATCACCCAAGGCGCAAGTTAATGCCAGGTGTGAACAGGGCCTAAGGATGTTCAAGAACTCTGCACCTTTTTTTTCTGTTATTAAAGGAGAAACACACCCTGTTGTGGTATAAAAATACAATGAAAATCTTTAGTTTCTGAGTGAGGAGCTCAACATGAGTTTTGTAGGTCAAATAGGCAAAACCTCCCAGTCCACTGCTGGAAAGGAAGCAAATAGGCATATTTTCTCCAGTGCTGAACTATTCCTTTATGACAACAGAACAGACCATTTCCGTGTTGGAATACATCCTTGTTTTTGTAAAGCTTTGTTTCCTTTTCCACATTACTAAACATCAGTTTAGCTTGTAACAGTTAAAGCAAGCGTTAAAGATGATTTTTCCAATTAGTTTGGCCATGACCTTGGTAAATACTGCTAATACCTGCTAAATTGAAGACACGACACTGTACAATTCTTATCTTGCAATCTTCTTTCGACGTTTAAAAGGGTAGTTTCTCAGTAATAAGAATATAATATATCATTAATATATACTATGAATATAATAAAAACAGTAGTAATTCAGAATCAGACCACCCCCAGTCTTACCTCTCCGGGTTCAGCCAGAACTTCTTGTTCAGGTGCTCCAGACATCATCTTCTCATCACTGTCTGGAAACTGAGTTGAAGTCTCATCCTCCAGGGACAGGTCTACACACACACACACACACACACACTCAGTGACATAACACATTCCTTAGCCCTTTGGATGTTTTATATTATTTTTCCTGTGTCTGTGCTCCACGAGCTACACCCTCGGGATGTAGACCCCCTATCTTTTAACCTAACCAACAAAACTAAATGTCTAACCCCAACCCTGACCCTAAACTTACCCTACATCCTTGGGATCTAGTCTAACCCTCTCTTAACCTAAACTTACTTCTAACCAGAACCTTAAAACCAAGTCTGAACCTTCAAACAGCCCTTTGAAGAGGTGAGGACTGGACAAAAAGTCCTCATTTTGTACTCCCAAAACACACGCGCACATACCGACGCAGCCTTCACACAAAAGAAGTCCATTATGTGAGAATGGAAGCATGTAACCAGCTTTTTGTCCAGTGGAATGTAACCCAGCAAAGTCTCATGTTCTCTGAGCTTCCTCTTGCTTTGCTGCTCTTTGTGTTTTGCTTCTGTTGTCTGGGGAAACAATGTTGAAACGGAAGATGCTACATTTGCCTGAAAAAAAAAGAGTCTTTTAGGACTACATTTCAGGCTACTGCATAATAACATTATTATCTTTAGTATCTATGGTTAGGCTTCGCAATAATCTGGTCTGAGTTTACATGTTAAAGCAGGTATCAATGTTATCTGTGTACTATCTGATTGGTAAATAAGCATGGCTGCTTCAACCAGTTGAAATCAGCCATGGGAAGATGACATCTGAACCACAGAGTTAGTGCTGAGAAAACCACCACGCCTAAGGTGTTGTGCCCTGCAATGGGACCAAAACACATTTCTTTATACTTTTGCTCTTTTTTAATTCAAAACAAACCAACCCTTCTGCTGACATAAATGACATCAGTTTAAATGGACAGACCTATTTCTGATCAGGAAGCTGCATAGTATATTTTTGGGCATTTTTACATTAAAAGAAATTAAGTGGGTTAACCTTTTATTTGGTGCTGATTACAGATTGTAATCATTCTTTACCATCACAGTCTCTGAACAATACACTGACAAGTAAGTCCTTCTCAACGAATCATTTTGTCTTCGGAGTTCTAAAATCTTATCTTCTTGAAAAAAGCAGGATGATGATATATCTTTTTTCAATACTTTTAAAAATGTTGTCATTTTTTCTAGACAATAATCCAGTGTTCTGCTTTATCCGGACTGGTTTTTATGTTGTATCTCATTTCTAGAAAATCCCATTTTACAAAAAAATGACACCAGGAACAAGTAGAAAATGCCTACACTTTCAATGACTTGTTAACATCATTATGGCGTTAATGAACTCACCAGAGACAGAGAGCAGCAGGACAGAGCAGAGCAGCACAGTCAGCTTCATGACTTCCAGTGTGTGTACGAGTTTCTGTGGGCAACAGGTGTTAGTTTCACACACCATCTGTAGCTGTCCTCTGATTGGCTGCATTGTAAAAGTCAGGTGACACTCACCAGATGATCTGGGCCACAAGATTACACAACTGGAGCAAAAGAATAACAGGCTGGAAAAACAGTTACATTTAGTCATTCAGCAGACGCTTTTATCCAAAGCGACTTACATATGAAAACATTCACAAACTGAAGGCTCAGCTTCGGGAGCATTTTGGGGTTCAGTATCTTGCTCGAGAATACTTCGACGCATAGCTGGGGGATCGAACCGTCAACCTTCCGATTGCCAGGCGACCGTTCTGCCACCAAGCCACAGCCAGGAAAAACAAAGATCCACTTAGCTGCACCTGGATGGGCAGGAATACAGTGACCAGGCTGATGTCTAGCCTGTTAGAGAAAGAACTGTAGTTTTAGTTTGAGCACATGGCCTACACAATCAGCATTAGACATCCATCTTCTTCCTCTTACCCGGGCCGGGTTGCAGGGGGCAGCAGTCTAAGCAGAGTCACCCAGACTTCCCTCTCCCCAGACTCTTCCTCCAGCTCTTCCGGCGGAATACCGAGGCGTTCCCAGACCAGCCGAGAGACATAGTCCCTCCAGCGTGTCCTAGGTCTTCCCCGGGGCCTCCCCCCGGTTGGACGTGCCCGGAACACCTCCCCAGGGAGGCGTCCAGGACAGATGCCCGAGCCACCTCAGCTGACTCCTCTCGATGTGGAGGAGCAGCGGCTCTACTCTGAGCTCCTCCCGAGTGACCGAGCTCCTCACCCTATTTCTAAGGGAGCGCCCAACCCATTTCGGCCGCCTGTATCCGGGATCTTGTCCTTTCGGTCACGACCCAAAGCTCATGACCACAGGTGAGAGTAGGAACGTAGATCGACTGGTAAACGGAGAGCTTCGCCTTGCAGCATGAGCCAGTCCCACACAAATGGACTTGAGTGAGTATGTAGCCTACAGGTGAGCTTGAAAGATCATCTTTGATGTTGGGATAAATAAACAGCAGCTTGAAAAACTATTTTAACTTAAGGTCCACTTGCCAGAGTATAGAAAGATGCAATTGAAACTGGTAGTAACTGGATCTTGAGTTAAGATTATTTTGCCACAGTACTCAATGCAGTATTTACAATAAAGAGGTACATACAAAGGAAGAACTGCAAAAGATTCATCTTAATTTTTTTCTTCGGAAGCAGGAGAGATAAACGTGCAAGTTTCCAGAGCTGTTTCTGAGCTGCAGGGCCAAATCAAAGCGTCGGCAGAGTGGGCTAGAAAGATCTAGAATCTGTGGGAAAAAGCGCTTTTCTGACTCGTCGTCCGTGACCGAAAAGCTCCGTTAATTCTCAAATGTATGTTTCTTTACACACGGCTTTGTCTTGTGGCTGTATTTATTTTGTTTTCGTCTTTGTGTTGATTTATTTAACTTTTTGCCTGAGAGGAATTCAGCGAAAACGTTTCCATGAGAGCTCCGACAGAGACGTTTTAACAGCCTTTTACGTTAATGTATTTTTCCCCACCCGTGGCCTCTGCCGGAGTTTCCATCTTGGAAACAGGGATCCTTCACCAACTGCTTACTGGGACTTCCAGAAAATCAGTAAGTAACTTTACCATCACTACTCGGAGCAAAAAAAGCCTCGTCAGGCTGTGGAAAGCCACATGTGTACAGCTAAAGCGAGGAGTATAACCAGTTAGCTTGCCATCAAAATGAATTACTCGTGCAAGCACTGTAATTTCGCCAAAGCTTTAATTACTGCATTTGTTCGTCATTTGAGCATCCACAGAAATCTAGCTAACTTTAGATTTCCTTGTGACGTAGCAAAATGCTTTGCCACTTTTGTGACGTGTGGTGCCATTCAAAGCCACATGTACCGCTTACACAAGAAGACAGCTAAACCAGGACTTAAAAGGAAAATTGATGGAGTTGATTGGGCTTGCTCTGTTGAAGGTTGTAACTATGTGTCAGCAAATTTTCCAAGCTTACATGAACATCTTCATTTGCATATTAAAGATGACACGAAAGTGTCATGCCCTTATATTAATTGTTTAAAACATTTCCGTGTCCGTTCAACCTTTACCTCGCGCGTGAATCAGAAACACAAGAGTATATCTAGTTCGCCACATGTTAGCCAAAGTTCTGCCAGTGCTAGTTCTAACATCACCTGTGCCTCCATGTCATCAGGTAGTGAACTAGATCACACCTTTGAGACCACTTTTGGCGATGATAATGACAACACACATGATGAAATGGACACAGACGATTTTATGAACAATTTGGCCATGTTTTATCTCCGAATGGAGGCTAAAATGCTGTTACCAGCCAGTACACTTCAGAACTTAAGAGAGGAAACACAAGAGGTACACAACACTGGTTTGACTCATCTATTGTCTAGGACGCATGAAGAGTTAACAAATCTGAATATGCCTGAAAGTGACATTAAGAGGCTCCTTGATAAGCTCTCAAAAAAGGTCGGCTCCATGTCGCCTACGGAAATACCCAAAGATGGCCGGCAACATGGAGCGCGAGCTTTCGACGTGATGACGTAGTCCCCAGCTCAATCCATACAATTGTAGTTAAAAAGTATGTAAATTATATTTTTTTTAGAAAATGATAGATCCTTTCGTTAGATAAGACCCTAATCCTCAGCTGGGATCCTTCACAGCCCGTTGAAGCACTTCAAAGATCTTTGAAACTGCATTGATTTGGACTTACATGAAATACATGGATACCTTGCATGGCATTGGGGTGAGTAAATTATTAGGGAATTTTCATTTTGTGGTGAACTAATCCTTTAATGCACTGCTTTAAAGCTATGTATGCTCCCTGTCGTTTTTACAATAATTTATGTAAAGAAAATCTTTTATAGAATGTATTGCTATGAATTATAATTTTTGTGATGACTCTTGTCTTTACTAAGGAGAGACAATCCTGACTGCAAATAAATAGATGCTGTCAATTGAGGGGAGGGTCGTAATCCCACCTGGTGCTCACATGGCAGACTTCACCCCTGCCTTGGCCGTACTCTTTGCCTGTTACTATGCATTCTAGAGTATCAAATGCAACCGCAGGGGGGCACAAGCCAGTGTCTTCATGTGCCAGTCCCAAGTCTGGATAAATGCAGAGGGTTGTGTCAGGAAGGGCATCCGACGTAAAACACATGCCAA
>WNGW01000342.1:0-10686 GCA_011952105.1 Coreoperca whiteheadi
CCCACACACACACACACACACACACACACACACACACACACACACACACACACACACACACACACACACACACACACACACGGACTCACACACTCACACACACACACAGACACACACACACACACACAGACAGATGGACACACACAGACACACACACACACACTCACACACACACAGACACACACACACAGACGGACACACACACACACACACACACACACACACTCACACAGACACAGACACACACACACACAGACACACACACACACACACAGACAGATGGACACACACACACACACACTCACACACAGACACACTCTCACACACACACACACACTTACACACACACACACACAGACTCACACACACACACACACACACACACACTTACACACACACACACACACAGACTCACACACACACACGGACACACACACACACACACACACACACACAGACGGACACACACAGACACACACACACACAGACACACACACACACACACACACAGACAGATGGACACACACAGACACACACACACACACTCACACACACACACACAGACACACAGACACACACACACACACACACACGGACACACACTCACACACAGACACACTCTCACACACACACACACACTTACACACACACACACACACAGACTCACACACACACACACACACACTCTCACACACACACACACACTTACACACACACACACACACAGACTCACACACACACACACACACACACACACAGACACACACACACACACACACACACACACCCCTCCAACCTGCCGAGCTGTATATCTGCTCTCTGATTGGCTGTCAGCTGTCTGTGGAGGCGTGTGCAGATCTGTATCTCTCAGCCAATCACTACAGAGATGGTCATTGACTGACTGATTGGTGAAACATGATGTCATCCCTCTCTTCTTTCAGTATTTGAGAGGAAAGTGAGTTAGAAACCTTTACGGGTCGAAGCATCGAGTTACATTTACCCTCGGGTTTTTTTGTGTACTTGTACTTCTGTTTGAGTTTTTTTACATTTTAGGTTCGTGTATGTTATTGCGCTTTGCCACATTTCACGTGTCCGTCCCTCCTTCGCCTCAGCTGTTCACCTTTGGACCGACCTCTGGGTCGAAGGGCTGACGTTTGATCACAGCGATTGATTGGGTTTGTTCACTCCACAAATGTACCTAACGCTCCTGTTCAAACCATCGTCCTCTCTCAAACCCAACCAGCTAGTTTGGGTGAAACTGACCAATCTGCTCCCATGTCAAGCTTTATTCTGAAAGTCTAAGCGGACGTTGCGTCTTTATGTTCCCTCACTTCCCTTTTTAATAAAAACGAACTGTGGGCAGAGAGAAGGCCAGTAGGAGCAGAACACAGGTAATTAACGTCTCATCACTAATCGCAGTGATTAGGAGCTGCTAATGGAACAGCAGCGCTGCGCTAAAGCACGCGGTGGCATTCTGGATTTAGGCGTGAAGACTCACATGTCCTTACAGATATACAGATATCGTGCTTCTGCGCGTTGGGCTGCTATCGCTGGCGGCAGCACGAACAGGACTGGAGAGTATTCAGCTTCCTGTTGCCTCGGCTGCTTCCTGGGAGCGCTGACCCGTCGAGCTGCTGCTCATTGGTCCTTCTTATCTCGGTCGGAACAACAACACACCCGGCTGCCCGGGCCTCGGCGTGGACTCGACTGGCAGCAGCAGGCCGAGCATCGACGCAGCCGCGACAACCAAACGTGACTGCGCTGCTGTCAGCACACCACCTGTAGGACGGAACCGGCGTTTCCACAGCGCTGTGCTGCTGCCGCTGTGGCGTCACCGCAGGCCAAGCGAACGTGCCGACGCGTTATCGTACAGGAGAGGAGGCGGCGAGCAGCCCGAGCGCTGGTCTCCTGCTCTGTGCTAATGCCACCGCGGCTCATTCTGCTTCTGCGGTTTGGGGAACGCCCCGTCAGCGCTCTGCAAGTGCGAACCGTGCGGACGATGCGTTCACAAGATTACAAGTGTGCGACAGAACAGATCAGGCGGCCACTGACTCAAACTGCAGGATTCTAATATCGTAACGCACGTGCAGGTTGAGAGAAGCTGCCGCAGACAGGAGGCGGACTTTGATTTCTGCCCTTCATTTATAGTCCACTCTCTTTGTGTTCTGGTACAAAGAGCATTAGCACAGCGTAGCTCGCCTTCTTCACTGGGGGGGGGGCTGCCGACTCACCTGTAGTCCAGGCTGCCGACTCACCTGTAGTCCAGGCTGCTAAAAGGGGCAGGAACAGGGATGTAATGTGAATATGTTGCTGAACGTAGGCTAACAGTAGCCTGCAGCTAGCTAGCTTACTTCACTACGCACAGCAGGTTAAAACCACTGAAGGCTACACACCTACCTCTCTCTCCCTCTCTCTCTCACTCTCTCTCACTCCCTCTCTCCCTCTCTCTCTCCCTCCCTCTCTCTCTCTCTCTCTCTCTCTCTCCTTCTTTGAAAACCAGACTTTCTGGTTACTAGGCAACACGGCGGCCTCCGCGTTTCTGGCGCGAGCCGCGCGACGCAGTAAACACGTCACTGATGAGCGCGCGAGGCCGGACCGAACCATTTCATGCGGAAACGGGGGGTGGAATTTAACTTATATTCCCAAAATAAGTAAAATCAAAGACATGTTTCATTTTATTATAATGTGAAATAAACTCAGTGCTGGTGTTTGTATAGTGTATAATATAATACCATTTTAAATGATTTGTTGTGCTTTATAAATAAAGTTGTAAACCATTACTGCTGATGTTGCGAACCTGAAGGCTTCTTCCCGACTCACGTTATTCATGTCCTAGCTGCCTGATGCTAACCTCTTCTCTTCTCTCTCATTAGTCTAGCTTAGCACAAAGACTGGAAAGAGGAGGTAGCTGTTAGCCTAGCTTAGCACAAAGACTGGAAGCAGGGGGAAACCGTTATCCTAGATTAGCGCAAAGACTGGAAGCATGGGAAAGACATTAGTCTAGCTTAGCGCAAAGACTGGAATCAGGGGGAAACCGTTAGCCTAGCTTAGCACAAAGACTGGAAGCAGGGGGAAGACATTAGTCTAGCTTAGCACAAAGACTGGAAACAGGGGGAAACTGTTAGCCTACCTTAGCACAATGACTGAAAGCAGAGGGGCACCATTAGCCTAGCTTATCGCACAGACTGGAAGCAGGGGGAACCGTTAGCCTAGCCTAGCGCAAAGACTGGAAGCAGGGGGAAACCATTAGCCTAGCTTAGCACAAAGACTGGAATGAAGGGTAAACCGTTAGCCTAGCTAAGCACAAAGACCGGAATTAGGGGGAAACCGTTAGCCTAGCTTAGCACAAAGACTGGAAGCAGGGGGAAGACATTAGTCTAGCTTAGCACAATGACTGACTGGAAGCAGGAGTGCCCCATTAGTCTAGCTTAGCACAAAGACCGGAAGCAGGGGGAAACTGTTAGCCTAGCTTAGCGCAAAGACTGTAAGCAGGGGGAAACCATTAGCCTACATTAGCACAAAGACTGGAAGCAGGGGGAAGACATTAGTCTAGCTTAGCACAAAGACTGCAAGCAGGGGGAAACTGTTAGCCTAGCTTAGCACAAAGACTGGAAGGAGGGGGAAACTATTAGCCTAGCTTAGCACAAAGAATATAAGCAAGGGGAAGCCATTAGCCTAGCTTAGCACAAAGACTGGAAGCAGGGGGAAGACATTAGTCTAGCTTAGCACAAAGACTGGAAACAGGGGGAAACTGTTAGCCTACCTTAGCACAATGACTGAAAGCAGAGGGGCACCATTAGCCTAGCTTATCGCACAGACTGGAAGCAGGGGGAAGACATTAGTCTAGCTTAGCACAAAGACTGCAAGCAGGGGGAAACTGTTAGCCTAGCTTAGCACAAAGACTGGAAGGAGGGGGAAACTATTAGCCTAGCTTAGCACAAAGAATATAAGCAAGGTGAACCATTAGCCTAGCTTAGCACAAAGAGTGGAAGCAGGGGGAAGACATTAGCCTAGCTTAGCACAATGACTGGAAGAAGGGGGGCACCGATAGCCTAGCTTAGCACAAAGACTGGAAGCAGGGGGAAGACGTTATTCTAGCTTAGAACAAAGATCGGAAGCAGGGGGAAGCCATTAGCCTAGCTTAGCACAAAGACTGGAAGCAGGGGGATGCCATTAGCCTAGATTAGCACAAAGACTGGAAGGAGGGGGAAACCATTAGCCTACCTTAGCACAATGACTGAAAGCAGGGGGAAACCATTAGCCTAGCTTAGCACAATGACTGGAAGCAGAGGGAAGACATTATTCTAGCTTAGAACAAAGACCGGAAGCAGGGGGAAACCATTAGCCTAGCTTAGCACAAAGACTGGAAGCAGGGGGCACCGTTAGCCTAGCTTAGCACAAAGACTGGAAGCAGGGGGAAGACATTAGTCTAGCTTAGTGCAAAGACTGGAATCAGGGGGAAACCGTTAGCCTAGCTTAGCACAAAGACTGGAAGCAAGGGGGCCCCATTAGCCTAGCTTAGCACAAAGACCGGAAGCAGGGGGAAACTGTTAGCCTAGCTTATCGCAAAGACTAGAAGCAGGGGAAAACCATTAGCCTAGCTTAGCGCAAAGACTGGAAGCAGGGGGAAACCGTTAGCCTAGCTTAGCACAAAGACTGGAAGCAGGGGGAAGACTATATTCTAGCTTAGAACAAAGACTGGAAAGAGAGGGAAGCTGTTAGCCTAGCTTAGTGCAAAGACTGGAAGCAGGGGGAAACCGTTAGCCTAGCTTAGCACAAAGACTGGAAGCAGGGGGAAGACATTAGCCTAGCTTAGCGCAAAGACTGGAAGCAGGGGGAAGACATTAGTCTTTACTTAGCGCAAAGACGGGAAGGAAGGGGAAACCGTTAGCCTAGCTTAGCACAATGACTGGTGGTGTCTATACTGGTCACACACAGATTCTTAAAGTGACAGGGGACCAAGTCCATGGTCCTGGCTCGACGCTGGTCCCGGATCAGGGCCCGACTTCTCGCCTTGTTATGTTGCTCGCCTCTTTTTCAGGAACATTTTACAAATGATGATTTAAAAATCGCAGATACTTCCATCATGGAAGAAGAAATGTGATCCTGTTTGACGAAGGAGAGCCTTTAAACTACCAGAGGGGTGCTTGTTTTCTCCGCCTCAGACAAATCAGACGCGCCCCTCCGTTCAAACATCTGGGGGTGTGTGAAGGTATTAGCCGGCGCTCTCAGCAGCCTCGGTCAACAGTTTACAATAATATTAGCCCAACTAACCACACGCACACACACACAAGTCATTTCATGGACAATTGAAAATGATGTTGAGCGAGTGAGAACAGCTGTGGAGAACCGAGCTTTATGGAACGACTTCATAAAGCTCATAAATCAGTTTTAAATGTTGCAAAGATTCAAGTTGAAGAGACACAAAATGGCCACAAAGACACGTATTTAAGAACGCAGGCGTGTTATATGAGCTCGCCTTGTGTCTCTGGCGTCTCTCTGACTCTTTGTCCTTCTGGGGACAACCAGAGTTATTGAATCCAATCTACTTTTGTGTCTGGCTGACGCTAGCATGTTAGCAGTTAGCTCTGCAGCCACGGTAGCTCGCTGACTCGACCTGCGAGACTCGACCTGCGAGACGTCACCTCCACCAGTCGGACGAGCAGCGAAGCGTTGCTGCATCACTTCCCGCTTCTGATCGAGCCCCGAAGTAAAGAAACTTTTAAAAACTGTGTGCGAGAACGAAGAAGCAGCGTTGGTCTCCAGACTCCGGCTGTCGGGGTCGGACTAATTCCTGGGTGTTTCGAGACCGGGTCGGCTTCTCAACACGGTTTCTGTAATGAAAACACACAGTGAGCTGTCTCCGCCTCCCTCTCTCCCCCTCATTCCCCCTCTAACTCGTCCCAGATGTGGGAGGATCAGAGGAGGAAAAAGGAGACATGAGATGGAGGCCGATGTGACATGTGTGAACACGCTCAGAGCGGCGGCGGCGGCGGCGGCCATCTTACAGCTGCTGTGTGTGCGTGTGTCATCCCTCCACCCGTCCGTCACTGTCAGACTCAACAAACAAACACAAACGTCTTGTTTGCAGGGAAACGTCCTCACGTGGACGTTATGAGTCTGATTCTCACCTGTTTGCTAACCTGCTGAGCTCCAGCAGGCAGGAGGCGGGGTTACTGGATAACACCATTCGCCACGGCAACGGGCAGATGAAGGGCAGAGCCTCCATTTTAATCAGCCACAACAAGAAAAGTTTGATTAGTGTGTCGTCACATGAAAGTTTATACAACAAAATAAACGTTGTTATAAAAGGTATGAAAGTTGTTGTCGTGGCGACGCAGCAGAATCTCTGAGCAGGTTGTTTGTGAGGTGGTCGCCCGGCAGCACGGGGCGACTGTCAGAGCAGAAAGGCACCATGGGAAACGTAGGAAACCTCTGCCTGGAACAGCAGCAGGGTCAGGGGACAGGCAACGACATCGCTTCCTCTCCGGACGACTGCTGGAATGCGGCGGCGGGTCCGATCGGCCAATCAGAGGCAAGAACTCACAGGAGGGAGACGGACAGGAAGTCAGGGAGGGAGGAGCGTGCAGGAAGAGGAAGAGGAGCCTCCTCACGCTACTGCAGGGAGGGGGGCGTCAAAGGTCACATGAGGGTATCAGGGGCTCACCTTTCAGCCGTTACCATGGAGACGACACCGAGACAGAGGTGGGGGGAGGGAGAGAGAGAGAGAGAGAGAGAGAGTCTAAATCACTTCCAGTCGTGTGTGTGTGTGTGTGTGTTTCTGCCAATTATGTGTGTTTGTGTTAATCTGAGAAACACACACACACACACACACACACACACACGCTCGGCCGTCGGCAGGTCGGTCTCTGATCCAGACACGACCCACGATCCTTTGGGGCCTCCTCCTCATCGTGTCGTCCCCGGAGCCGGCAGGGACCACCAGGGGAGAGAAACTTTCCACATATGGAAGTTCAGTTAGGTCGAAATGACTGAGCACACACACACACACACACACACACACACAAAGCTAATCGCCGTCAGTCCGCTCGCGCCGAACAATCAGAGGCCGTAATCATATGGGAGTTCTTCCATTTTAAATGCAGAAATCACCTTTTCTTGTTCTCTTCTGATAATAATAATAATAGTAAACTTCATATATACTGCGCTTTAGAAGTGCTCACATGGAGGAAACAGGATCAAAACCCTCCAGGAGGGAAATAAAGTCAGACGATTAAAACAATTCAGAACTAAATTGGAATAAAATTCCAACAATAATAGAAGATGAATGCACATCTGTCTCGATATAAATCTGTTAGAGTTTGTCAAGCTTTGGCTGTGCCCAGCCGAAGCCCAAGCATCTGCTCGATGTGTGAGGTGGCTGTCACCTTTGTTGTGTGTTTAGTCGCCGCACACCGTTCGCTTTGGTTACGCAGACAACACGTAGGGTTACAGCCGACTATGTGAAATAACTCGCGTAGCCCCGTGATCTAGACCTAAAGACCGGGATCTGAGGGCTCCTGACTGTTAGACCAGGCCTCCTGTAGTCCTGAACCAGGACCAGTACCCACACCTATCGAAAACACGGAGCTGCTCTCAGGAGGCCCACAGATCATCGTTCTCTCAGAGGAAAATGAAGAGGATGAGGTGGACGATGAAGACGACGCAGAGGACTCGACTCGCAGTCCGTCAGCGACAACGGTCTGACTGACTTAAATGACCAGTTGTCGGGGCAACAAGAGAAACATCTTCTCCCCAACGTTGCCCAGGAAACGATAGTGCAGGTTTTCCACAGTATTATGGCGCCCTAAGTAAGTCCACCTGGAACCGGACCATCTGCCGTCACATGAAACGGTTTGTGCCTTTGAGAACGTGAAGTCTCAATACGAATTTAGAAAGAGAAGCTGCATCTGGTGGCGTCCGTCCAACGTGCACTAACAGGGAGTGCCGATACAAGATGTTCGGAAGGTGCATTTGGACAAACGAAAAGACAGTTTCCGATTCTTTTCAAAGGAGCTGTGGGAAAGAGCTCTTTTACGTTTACACACAGATGAATTTGAAGTTGGGAACCCGTTGGGTTCTAAAAGATCCACACAAGTATCTGCCTTCTGTTTTATCATTGGACATCTAAAGGGGTGGACAGGTAAGGCACAAACACTTGATCCCCCCCCACGTCCTCTCATTCTTGACCTCGAGGAACTACAGAAGGGACTGCGATTTTGGGGGTGGGGGGTTCTGGGAACCACTTCAGCAGGCAGTTTATCTGCCCACAGCTCGGCTGGATTTACATGCTGTTTTAACAGTGTGCAGGTTTTCTATGACTGAAAGGCAAATGAAGACAATGTGCATGTTAGGTCCACGAATACGCCATCTGAGGACACAGTGTGGGGGAGCAGTGTCCCTTCACGGAGCTTCAGTACTTTGATGAAACCGGAACATTTCCCCCAGAACTCATAACGCATGATTCCTCAGAGGGCGTTGAACCAGTCGTTTACAGTAAAGTTCACCGGCTGACAACATAGAAGACGTCCCAAACGAGGAGAAACTAGGAGTTGTCAGCGCTCTCTTGACCAATAACTATCAAATACAGAGGAGGACATTCGCATCTTTATGACAATAGCTACAAGGATCCAGTTCAGGGCTCTTTGGAAGGCTTCCGACACCCAGGAAGTTCAGGAAGTGGCTGGTGGTTGAGCCGCTTGAGAAAGAGAAAGACTACCATGCTTTTGGACGTCTATGTTGAGGACGTCCGGAGGGAAAAGCCCCGTTTATCCCTGCAGCTGTCTCAGTGAAATGCTTCATGTTTAAACCACCTCCTGTTTAGGGTTACGAGTTCCTGACAGTTTCGTGTAATTGTTACCTCAGCAGAGCGGCCAATTGATGGGGAAACTCTGCTGGGATTAACAGACAGGATGGTGGAAAAACAATGTTCCTGCGAGAGTTGGAGAAGCTCCTCACCGGTGTGCCTGTGTGCGGGGCCTTTGTAAATGTAAATATATACGTATGAGGAGCCCGCGAGTCATGGGCTGCATCATAGCGCCTGCAGGAAGCTCTGCATGGTCCCATCGCAGATCACTAAGTGTAGTTTGACAACGGAACCAAACACACATGATATTATAGTCAGAGTTAAAACCCCTTCAGGCTCGACTGGTTTTACGTCAGGAAAGTTAGAGTTTTAGCATTTTCACTATTGTTTCTTTTAAGGAACTAAATTGTCGTAAATACTAAAAAGAAAGGGCTGAATATTGAAAGCAGGGACAGTTCTGCCTGTGGAGGAGAGAGACAGGAGTCTCTCTGTCTGTCTGTCTGTCTGTCTGTCTGTCTGTCTCTCTGTCTGTCTCTCTGTCCTTCAGTGGGACACTGATATTGACATAGACAATTGACATGACGTCGTGTCCAGAAAAGGTCAGTGCGACTTTCTGTTTTTTTTAAATTAACAACATGATAAAATACAAATTGAAACGACACAAAAACAAATGAAGAACATAAAATGAAAATTTAAACTTTCTCACCCTTTGTACCGGGTTGACTGGCTCGCTGTGTAGCCATGGTAACGCAGCGGCGGCATTGTGGGTAACGCTGGGTCAGCTGCTTAGTGCGGCTATGAATCGATCTCCAACTTATTTTGATGAAGCGCCTCAGAGTAACGTTACACAGGCGGGTTCTGAAAGAACACTTAGTGCAGAAGAAGAGAACAGCGGAGAAAATGACCACGATGGTTTGAAGTCACGAATGAATCATTGATCTTATCGTCGGGACGAGCTTGATTTCCTGCTTTCTAGTTATGTGAAATAGTGTTTGTGTAAATAAGATTTGGACATATTGTGGATAATTGGATCGTTTGCATATTTGGATGAAGTTTCACTTCTCGTGTGGTGAATAAATTGGCCTGGAAGAAGTTTAACATGCCAGACTACATTTACAATAATAACAATAACTACTGAAAGTGTTGGTAACGCTGAAACGTCTGAAAGCAGTTGAAGCGGCGAGACAACTCAAGGGAGTACAGGTGTTTAGTCCTGTCCTCATTGTGGGGCTGCCGCTGGGCTTTCAGCCCCGCCCCCCTTCAGGTGAGCTCATTAATTATTCAGGTAAGGGGAGGAGCCAGACTGTGACTGACAGCTGAGAGAGATCTGGCTTCAAACTTCACATGTGTTCGACAGATGTTCACACTCTCACCCGCATGCTTGTACCTATATCTTTGTGAGGACCGTCAGGGACGTAATGCACTCTCCACCCCCTAACCCCATATGCCTCACCTGAACCCTTCCCTTCCCCTGACCAAGACCTAATCCCACCCTACCCCTTCAAACCAAGTCTTAGCCTTCGGACAGCCCTTTGAAGTTGTGAAGTGTCAGTCCTCACTGTGTAGCCAGTACATGCACACGCACACACACACACACACACACACGCACACACACACACACACACACTCACACACACACACACACACTCACACACACACACACTCACACGCACACACACACACACACACGCACACACACTCACACGCACACACACACACACACACACACACACATCACACGCACACTCACACGCACACACTCACACACTCACACACACACACACACACACACACACACACACACACACACACACACACACACACACACACACACACACACACACACACACACACACACACACACACACACACACACACAC
>WNGW01000343.1:0-11475 GCA_011952105.1 Coreoperca whiteheadi
TATTTTATATTTGATCCAGATTTTAGGCTCTACTGTCAATGTTATCTGTATGCACCGGGGGTCTGAGAGTAACGCAATTTCGATTCTCTGTATGTATGTACTGTACATGTGGAAGAATTGACAATAAAGCAGACTTGACTTGACTTGAATATGTTCAAGCTGAAGAGTATCCTCTCGGATTAAAAACTCAGTTAAACAGGACGCAGTGTTCTCTCTCGGCTACATAATATTCTGTTACAAGCGTAGAAAGACTAGAAACATGAGAGCAGGCGCAAACAGAGGAGCACGACAAATCATAATTTTCCATTAAACAAGTTAATGCAGGCTGGCCTTGAAACCTGGTGAAATGTATGAGCTTGTTTGTTGCTAAATATAGACCAATTTAGAAGATTAATACACCACATTGGAAACAAATTGCATATATTTATTTATATGCATACACTAAAAATACATCTATAAACATAAATAACAATCATAATAAATATCAAAATAATAGAGGAAAAATGTTAAATCATAACTTTTAAACAGTGTAACTAATGAGAACATTTGATACCACAGTGTTTTAACATATATACACACACACTCACATGCTGAGGGTCACTGTGGTGGACAGCAGGGAAACACACTCCCACGTACACAAACACTCACCTGCTGTCTCTCAGGCTGCGTATCTCGCAGCCAGTGCTGCAGCCTGTCCCTCTCCTAATATTATCTTTATTTGTTCCACTTCAGTCATGGCTGTAAGGTTCTTTATTCATGTACTGAATTTATTTAGGTAGAGGTCTCTTGCAGAACTGTATTTGTGACAGTGAAGGAGGAAGTGCGCCTCTGTGTCGATCTCTCCCGTCCTACAGTGAACACACACCCTTTGCTCTCTGGGTAACCAGCTCTTTCTGTGTCTGCCGGTCTCGATGGCCAGACTGTGCTCACTGAGCCTGGACTCGGTCAGGATCCGTCTCTGCTTTGTGTCTCTGACGCTCTGGAGATTTTCTTCCAATTCCTAATTTGACTTTAGAGTTCGATACAATTGTAATTTACTTTGCGTTTGAGTTTCCTGATCCCAGTGTTCCAGATGTGTGTTTTTAGATTGTTTGATAATTTGGTTTATTCTGATGTTTGGATGAGAAGCAGTGCTGGTCCGAGACTGGATAGTGTTAGTAGAGGTAGTCGTTTTAGTAAGTCTCAGAACCAGCTGAATGAGGGGACATACACATTATATTATAAATATATATTTACACACACACATACACAGAGAGATATGTGTATTTTGATATAGACCCATCTATATGAAATGTAAATAATCTTTTAGAAACAACAAAGGGTTGATAACTGATTTGAAGGGTCTGAAAATGTACACTCTGGCTGAGCCGTTGAAAACCGTAATCGGGAGGAGGCTCTTTAGGAAGGTGTGGTGGCTCTTAAAAGAGCCTTTTATCAGGACGTTTTGTCCTCTGGTGGCAGCTCACTTCTTCTTGGGTGCCGCCTTCTTGGCTTTGGGCTTGGCAGCCTTCTTTGCGGGGGATTTCTTGACTGCAGGGGCCTTTTTCACCAATTTCTTGGGGCTCTTGGCGGCCTTCTTGGGGCTCTTGGCTGCTTTCTTGGCCACCGCGGGTTTCTTCGCCTTCTTGGGAGATTTCTTGGCGGCTGCTGGCTTCTTGGCCGCCGCCGTCTTGGGCTTTTTGGCCGCTGCGGGCTTCTTGGCTTTAGGAGCCGCTTTCTTCACCGGCTTCTTGGCCGCCGTGGTGTCCGCCTTCTTGCTCATCTTGAAGGAGCCGGAGGCCCCGGTCCCTTTGGTCTGCACGAGAATCCCCTTAGCCACCAGGGTCTTGATGGCGGTCTTGACGCGGGCCTTGTTCTTCTCCACATCGTAGCCTCCGGCAGCCAGAGCCTTCTTGAGGGCGGCCGCGGACACGCCGCTGCGCTCCTTGGATGCGGCCACGACTTTAACGATGAGCTCCCCGACGCTGGGGCCGGCCTTCTTCGGCTTGGAAACCTTCTTCTTGGCTGCTTTGGCCGGGGCGGCGGCCGGAGCTGGATCTGGAGCTACCTCTGCCATGTTCTGCTTGTAGTCGTTCCTCCTCGGGACAAAACGAGAGTCCGACGGACTGACGCAGCGCTCCGAGCAGGAGGCTGCACTTAAACACACCATGAGAGCCGTGGAGACTCAGCCCGGCTCGCGGCCCTCGGTGCGGGTCGAAGGCCGCCGCGTGTGTTTTCTCTGCACCGAGAAAAGGCTCCGGACTGACGGCGGGAGACGCGCCGCTGGCCGCCGGTGGAGGAGCCGACAGCGGACTCGTGTCTCTTCACAGTGAAGTCACGTGGAGCCCTGACGCGCTCTGCAGTTTGGTGCCGGAGCCTCCAAACTCCACACGGTCCCCGCCGTGACCGGCACCGCTCACTCATTTCTCTCCTAAAAGCTCTTAAAATGCACCGGAGCTCCGTCAAAAGCCGTTTTCCAGCGGACCCACGTGTTTGTTCAGGGACTCAAAGTCAAAACAACAATGTATCGGTGATCAATTTCTAATAAAGTCAAGTTATTCTGACAGCAGCAAGCACACTGACGATGGGCGAGGCTGATGCTGCATTTCAGCCAGACTTCCTGTCAATTCAGTTTTATTTATACAGCCCCATATCACAATTATCCCTCAAAGGGCTTTACAATCTGTACAACACACGACACCCTATGTCCTTAGATACTTGATTCAACTAAGGAAAAACTACCCAAAGAACATTTTAACGGGGGAATAAAGATACCTCAGGAAGAGCAGCAGAGGAGGGATCCCTCTCCAAGACAGACAGGAGGTAGATGTCATGTGTACAGAATATATTCATAATAATATATTGACAAAATGTAGGTTGCAAAACATAAGTGTATAGCTGACGGATGCAGAAATGATAGTCCATATGAAATTGTAGTTATAATTATGATGAAAAGTGTAGGATGTAACATAAGGGAAGAGGATGGATCCAGAAGGTCAACTGAGCAGGTCCAGGTGGAGCCCACCGAGCAGGACCCGAGCCACTCGTCCCCTCCACCCCCGACACAGCAGCACTGCCTCAGCAGGTTGCCATAGTCACAGATCCAGACCCCACATCTCCCGAGGCAGAAATACCTGCTGAAAGTGACCTTAAGAGGTGAGAGAGACAAGAAAGCACAAAACTCCGGGAGAGAGAAGATGTTGAGTTAGTAACATGCAATTATGGGATGAGAATGCATGCGGATGCAGAGAGAGGTGCATCCTGGGAAGTCCCCCAGCAGTCTAGGCCTATAGCAGCATAACTAAGGGATGGTTCAGGACTCTCCTGAGCCAGCCCTAACTATAAGCTTTATCAAAGAGAAAAGTCTTTAGCCTACTCTTAAATGTGGAGATGGTGTCTGCCTCCCGAACCCGAACTGGGATCTGATTCCACAGGAGAGGAGCTTGATAGCTAAAGGCTCTGGCTCCCATTCTACTTTTGGAGACTCTAGGAACCACAAGTAACCCTGCATTCTGAGAGCGCAGTGTTCTAGTGGGGTAATAAGGTACTATGAGCTCTGTAAGATACAACGGTGTCTGACCATTAAGAGCTTTGTAGGTGAGGAGGATGATTTTAAATTCTATTCTGGATTTTACAGGGAGCCAGTTCTTGTCAGTACACGTGCCGCGGCGTTCTGGATAAACTGGAGAATCTTAACGGACTTTTTCAAGCAGCCAGATAATAAGGAATTGCAGTAATCGATCCTGTCAGAGCTGCTCACAAATTTCTTCTGCTGAGAACAACTTCTGTGTGTGTATAAAACTTTATATTCATAGTTCTACTGATCAATCAATAATTGAACACAATTGAAAGCATATATCTTCAGTCAGTGCTGAGTACGGAGAGAAAATCGAGGTTACATCATGGTGCCTCTTCCTCGGAACACATCTGTGAGGAAGAAACGTGAGCCGTTACATCTACGGAAAATAGCTTTGAGAACTCTGTCACCAATAGAGGATTTGAGAGCAAAGAGGATTAACCGTTACCCAGTGACAGAGAATCAAATATTTGGACTAAAGTTCTTTTTTTGCTCACTCTGTGGACATGGGCGTGAGATACTGAGGACAGTTTTGTGAGCTTTGGACAGAGCTGTGAACTGTTCATCAGAGACTTGGTCCCCTGCAGGAAGAGTGGGATCGCTCAGGCCAAGAGAAAATACTCGCTCCCTCACCCAGACGCAGATAACTGTTTAATTTTAAAACTCAGCTGATTTATTGTTTTTATGATTTATAGGATTTATTTTATGATTCATTCGAATGATTTAATTGAAGTCTGAAATGTGAATTGAGTTGTTTACCCCTGCCCTTGCTAAAGCTTATTGCAATAAATAACCAAATAATAGTTAAAGTATTTGTGTGACATTGATTATGAGTTAATCGATGGTAGTAAAAAGTTAGGTTGTTGTGTGCATAACATCGTACAGGTTCTTACAGGTTACTCTAGCCAATCAAATTAACAGTCCCTTGGGGTTCGCCCAAACCACTGAGATCCATCCTAGCACTCCTCGCCACCAGCTTAAAGAGTCCTTATTCAATACTTTAGGCTGATACTCAGAGTCTAAGGATTGGACCCTAGAAACGGAGAGCTGGTGCAGTACCTCCCGTACAGAGCGTTAACCGGGATCTGACAACATGCAGTGTGAAAAGAAAACATTTTTGTTTCTCGTCGTCTAAATTGTAGAAATGAGGCTAAATGTCAAGTTTTCGTCCATTTACATACATATTATTAGTTGTTTTTTTTTCATTATTTATTGACGTCCAAAATGTCTCGAACAATGTAAAACACTTTCCAAATAATGGTTGTATTAACTGCGTATGAGCTAAGTGCACGTGAGTAATTTACGTAGCTATTTTGACCATAATTTACAGCCCTTATGGCCAATTAGGGTTCCACAATGTTTATTTTTATTCATTTAATTTATTGATAAAACATTTGACATGTAATGCATTTTTTCACAGGTGGAAACTATTTCCCTAGTTTTGATTATTCACAAAATTACAGATTTTTCTTCTTCTCATCCCCCGAATCCCAAATATTCTGTAATCAATTTGATTATCTTCAGTACTGAGCCCATTTTTTCCTAACTCTTGTCCGAAATTACATACACAAATAAATGGAGTATATCTTAACAACAACAAAGGCTTTATGCATAATCTTGGTCTCAAAAGAAAGCTAAGACCTGGGAGATTACAATAGAAGTGTAGCGATTCAGGTTTCTGTACTTTGTCAGATAAAATGCATCTGGAAAGCAGTAGAAAATTGAGATTTCTACCTCTGCCTATAAAACAAACCTCATTTATAGTGAAAACACATTTGAATCATAGATAAGTAAGCCTACACTATGTAGGAATTAATGAAATAATATCTGAAAAGTAACTGTGCAAAAGTAGATGCTAAAAAAAATGAACCTAAGCAGTTTAACACACATTTTATCACAGATATTTCCAGGCGGAATGTGCCATTTGGGCCCATTTGGATCCAGATGTGCCATTGACCTATTTTAGGTACCAGGCAGGAAAACTAATTATATTTCACTAATAGATCATTATGGTAACTCATTCCATCAAATACAACTGTTTTGAGTCATTTTGATCTTATAATCTGGCTCAGATTCATCTAGGCACTCTCTCTGCACATACAGTAGCTTCTGCAGCTCCTCTGTGCCCTAACAAAAGAGCCACAGCTCAGCTGCCCATTGGCCGATCTGAATAAATGACACCTCTTTGTGACCGTCAAAGCCAATAGAATCGATTGACACCACTCACGTTTGTCTTAGCAACACTAATCACCATAGACCCGACGCGCTGGTAGGCCAGACAGTTTTCTTTGCATTGACTGTTTGGTGTGCGAACTGCTAGTGAACCCAGCTGTGTGACTAGTGTTGAAACACAAACTCGAAAACTGGTAGTTTGAGCTCACTGCAAAAGCGCCTGCTGATATATTGGACAGGGAGGAAAGCTAATCAAGGCAAATGATGTAAGAAAACCAATGTCAAGGTTTATTACTAAACGAGGCTAAAGCACAGGTACAGATTGCTCTTGGAGAATTGATTGTCTGTGAAGAAGCAAAATGCATGCAGGAACCTCTGTTTGGATGGCTGCCATGTGCTGAAAGGGAGACATTAAACATTAAAACATGGTGTGACGCAAAAATGCTGCTTCGTGATGAGTGTATTGCTGATGCAAAACTGAGGGTCCCATACAATGAAGGTTACTGCACATGAAAATGGAAATGTTGAGGATGATGTCAATCCAAATGTCCGTGTGTCCAAGATTGATTGCAAGCGTCGACGGAGTGTTAGCAGCAGTAAATCAAGCATTGCATGCCCTGCACGGATAAAGAGCTGAGGCAGACAGAGCTGCACTTGTTGCTCGCGTTGCAGGTTTCAAAGAGAGGAGCAGGGACACCTGCTGAAGAGGAAAAAGAGAGCAGCTTGATTTGGCAGCTGAACTAGCCGCATCCGCTGCTAAATTGGCAGTATTACAGGCCAGGATTGATATTCTGCAACCGAAGAGCAGCCTAGAGATTCTGTACCAAACGCAGCACACCGCAAATGGGCTCCTACAATAATACTATAATATAATTGTATATCTGTAATTGGTAAATAAGTAGGCATAAGTCAAGAACTTGATTGTTCACTTTGTTTCATCTCTATACGCTCCCTTTGAGTTCAGGGAGTTAAAGTTATTTGATTTTAACTTACTAAATTATTTTAAAAATATCAACACATTAGCACTCACCTCTCTGCCACTGCAGTCTAATAATAACCAGAAGAAAAAGGGAACAGCAGAGTGGGATTCACGCATCCTTGATAATGCATACAGCGGGAAGAATGCTGCAATTTCATTGGCTGCCACAGAGTTCCACCTGTGACTGAGGACCTGGGGCTTAGCTGCACATTAACTCCAGCATCCTCTCCATCGTCATCTCCCCTCGCTCCTGACTACACTTCCTGCCCACATAACGCCACTGTGCTTATCTGAAGCTATAATACGTTTTATTTAATATATGTAAGCAAACTTAAAAAAAAAAAAAAGGCCGAGTAGGACATAACCACCACCAACAGATAGGACCAAACAATGGCTGAGTTGTTCCCACAAGAAGCCTATTTTTATAGGTAAACATGTTTATAATAATTAACCAATCTTAACATTTCTTGATTGAATGTGAAGTGATGTGAATATTATTATTAAGGCTGACTGGCTGCAAGCTGGGATGGCATTAGAAATGGGATGTATGGATGATGACTATTGCTGTGTCTCATAAGCATCAAATAAACTTAATCAAATAGTGAGGTGTCAACCAGTTTTGGTCATTTTACCCCAATGTAGGCAGCCGTGGGTGGTTTTTTTTTTAATTTATTTTTACACAACAGAAGCTTCTTGTTATACCAACATATCCTGATTTTGATATGCTGCTTTGGTGAAACAAGGACTCATTTAGTTAACAAAATAGATAAAGCCATTAAAACAAATCTTATTGCAACGTGAAAAGGATCTAATTAAAACCCAGACGAGTTCTTACAACGAGCTGAGTGATGTTTTGTCTCCTGGGGGCTCAAACTCAGTGCCGCCTCACCGTCGTCCCTGTACCGCAGAAGAAACACTCGCCACTATTTTCTGATCTCCAATCTGGGGATGACTGACTGTTAATGTGTGTGTTCAAACCGGTTCACGTGTAATTTAACTTTCAGTGGAGACGGGAAGTCTGTCCCAGCGGATCCGTGTGTGACGGGAGTAACCCGCCCCGAGTCACCGGCAGCAGCCGTGTGTTTACCTCCGCAGAAAACCGCTCACATTAAAGCGAAATTAGTCACATTACTGCCGCGATTTCAGCTTGAATCGCTCCTCACACGCCTCTGCTTGCTGGGAAACCAATGTCACACGTAATGCAAGTCACTTTGAACCATTTTTAGAGACGAAATGTGAAGAAAAGTCGCAGCGAGCTGCACGAAGTGACGGCATGTTGGAGAGGTTTGAAGCCTCCTGGAATTAAACAAGCGAGTCCTCGTCGCCAGACATGATGTCAGTGTGAAGGGAAGAACGTGTTCTCACGGATACGACAACAGTTACGGTGTAAAACGTTTCTCTTGTATGGATTTTATCCCCGAAACGCGGAAGAGAAAACACAAGTGTCGCCACATTTCAGCAGGCGGCGGAGCGGCGGTGTGCGTTGCCTCTCCACGGTTCTCATGTGCTTTATAAGTCCCGCCTCCTGCTCGCAGCTCGGACACAGCAGAGCGCGAGACGCAGACATGGCAGAAGAAGCTCCAGCAGCGGCCCCGGTCAAAGCCCCGGCTAAAGCCCCGAAGAAGAAGGCGGCTCCCCGCCCCAAGAAGGATGGACCCACCCTCCCGAAGCTCATCCTCGGCGCAGTGGCCGAGTCCAAGGAGCGCAAGGGATCCTCGCTGGCGGCCATTAAGAAGGCTCTAGCCGCCAAAGGCGTCGACGTGACGAAGGCCAACAAGCGCATCAACACCGCCGTGACCAAACTGGTGACCGGGGGAACCCTGAGCCAGACCAAAGGCATCGGGGCCTCCGGCTCCTTCAAGCTCGCCAAGAAGGAGCCCAAAGCCGCCAAGCCCGCCAAGAAAGTGGTGAAGAAGAAGGCTCCCGCCAAAGCCAAGAAGCCCGCTGCCAAGAAAACACCGGTCAAGAAGCCGGCAGCCAAGAAACCGGCAGTCAAGAAAGCGGCGGCGGCGGCAGCAGCCAAGAAGTCCCCGAAGAAGGCAGCGGCGAAGAAAGCCGCCAAGAAGCCGCTGGCAAAGAAGAGCCCCAAGAAGACCCCCGTTAAAAAGGCCAAGCCCGCGAAGAAGCCCGCTGCCAAGAAAGCTCCGGTAAAGAAAACTGCAGCCAAGAAGTCCAAGAAGTGAAGCGGCTCTTTCGAATATTTACACTACATTTGTACCTCACTGCAGTATCTGTGTCGGACAGTTACTTTAAACACCTGTTATTTATATTGAACATATTATCATTATTTAAAAAGCTCTTTCACAGCACAAAGTCCTTTCATAAAGCTGCAAGACTGATGTGTTAATGGAACTGAAATAATAATGGTATATATATATATATTTACACACTGCAGTTTGGAGTCACCTCTTACATTGTTTTTCTTCTTTTCCTTCAGTAACGGCTATAATGGTTTTAAACGTGATTGGTCATCCATAGTATCTTCAGATCCACTTCCGACAGTGCTCACCCTCGACTAACCGTCTAGTTCTATCTTGGTGTTGTGAGAATAGCTTTGCTAAAGCAACACGCCTGTTAATTCCAGCTTGTTTGAGCCTTTATTGTTCCCTTGACACTGAAAAGGGAACCTGTTCCTGTTTAAATCTGCACACATTTGAATGCTAAGCTCCCAGTTTCTTTCACCAGCGACTGCTGATTGCTTATGTTCATATTTAACCGTCGCTCAGGGGGATCTTGGTCTCTTTCTGCCTCCCAGCTGTTCTCCATGTACAAAACATTACTTGTTAACTCGTGTAAAGGATTGGATTTATTTCTGCGCTGGTGATTCATTTTCAGAAAGTAAAACACAGTATTTATTTATAATGTTTTTTATTGATAAGGTTTCTATATTGAATGTTAATTGTACATTCTCTCCTCCTTCTGGCCAATGTTCTTCATCCACCCAACAAAAAGATAATCAAACTAAACAGTGTCTAGACTTAATTTAGTGCACAAACAGGAAGACAACTGATGTGTAAAAGCAAAAGATATGTAAGTAACAGTCCTCCATCACGCCCACAGCTGCATCACCGTGTCAGTCAAACAAAGCTGCAGTAGGAAGCACCAGTGCCTGTCAGTCGGTCAGTCAGTCGCCAATCAATGTATGGAGATGTTACTCCAGAACGCCGGCATCCTCTGGATGTTTGTGGCAGAATTCACTGCTTTAAACATGTATGTAAATATAAAACCTTAACCACTAACAAAGGCACGGAGGGGATAACTGACAATCACTAACTCCTTCTTCCTTTCTACCTCTTTTCAAAAACAAATAAATAAACCTTCCTATCCTTAGCATTGTGTCCTGACTATTAGACTAGTTTTTTGATGCACTTGTGCTTTTTGTTGCCTGATGTTGTTATATTGCTTCCATTGTCTTCCTCATATGTAAGTTGCTTTGGATAAAAGTGTCTGCTAAATGACTAAATGTTAATGTAAAAGTGTTATTTTCACGGATATGTTACAAGAAAAGAAAGTCCTGTGATCTTGACCTCAGTGCAGCTTGCGCGTCTTTGTTCCACTTCCTGTTTTGTCTCTTAACTACCGGTTGCAGGTTCCAGTAAATACCAGTAAAAATAAAAAAGTGTGATTAAGGTTCTTAAGTTATTAACTGATTCATTATTTGTATTCTTTACAATCACTAAGCCTGTTGATCTGGAAGCTGCTGTATCTGCATGAATTAAAACAAACGATGTAATGCAAATGTATATTTTATTCTAAATATGTTTTGGAACAATTCTATAAATCAATCCAAAGTCTTGTCTCCTTGTCCACAGATGTCATACCTGATATAAATCTACAAAAGTTATTTATGATGACTAATTAAACATTAAAATCCATAAGAGCTTTTTTAAAATAAAGTTTAGAGTCAAAAAGCAACTTGATTTGGAGGGTTCAATCATGACAAACTGCAGCCTGAAGGCAAAAAAAAAAAGAAAAAAAAAAAAGAAGGAAGTATTGGATTGTTTCAGGAAAAGAGTGAAGGCAGAAAAAAACATGACATTTAAAATATTAAAGAAATATTGACATGATCTGAAATGTGTAACTGATCGTTTACGTCTAACATCGATCGCATGAAATGAGACAAACCTTTGTTCTCAGCAGCTCCTGGATGATTGGTTAGTTTGAATTTTCTCCGCGTCAGTAGTTGTTGAGTTGCGGCGCGCGCTCCTCCCGGCCGGGGCCGACGTCACTGCGGCAGTTCCTTTATAAGGCCGCTGTTGGCGCTCAGACTGGATTCCTTCTGCAGTGAACTCAGGAGACCGACACGCTACGATGGCCAGAACCAAGCAGACAGCCCGTAAGTCCACCGGAGGAAAAGCTCCCCGGAAGCAGCTGGCGACCAAAGCTGCCCGTAAGAGCGCCCCGGCCACCGGCGGCGTGAAGAAGCCCCACCGCTACAGGCCCGGTACCGTGGCTCTGCGGGAGATCCGCCGCTACCAGAAGTCCACCGAGCTGCTGATCCGCAAGCTGCCCTTCCAGCGCCTGGTGAGGGAGATCGCGCAGGATTTCAAGACCGACCTGCGCTTCCAGAGCTCCGCCGTCATGGCTCTGCAGGAGGCCAGCGAGGCCTACCTGGTGGGCCTCTTCGAGGACACCAACCTGTGCGCCATCCACGCCAAGAGGGTCACCATCATGCCCAAAGACATCCAGCTGGCCCGCCGCATCCGCGGGGAGAGGGCTTAGGCTGACCCCAGACCAGCTCACACCCACAACGGCTCTTTTAAGAGCC
>WNGW01000346.1:0-11328 GCA_011952105.1 Coreoperca whiteheadi
CGCTTCAAGAATCAAAACCATCTGGAAGAGTTCCTTGGTTTGTGCTTTTGAGGCTTGGAATTGCTCTGCACTGACAAATAAACTCTCCAAACACCATTTGCCTGCAGGAGAAGTCCTGTTTGTCTCAGCTTCTGTTTCTCCAGTAACCAGTCTCAGGAGATTCTCAAGAAAGGTCAGAACAAAGACCTCATTAGGAGACAATCCCTTTCCAGTCATTTTCTTTGAGATGGTGATGATTTTAGTGTCGGTGTTTGTGTAGTTGTTTAGGTTGGTGTGGAGCACCTGAAAAAGAGCCTTAATAAATCTGTTTCTCACTTCGATATCCTCACCGTGAAATTTACCCATGAGGCTTTGCAGGACCTCTGTAACAAACACCAGGGAATCATTGTCCTTGAGCCATGACAGTTCCAGGTTATGGGGAGAACTGAGACTTTGTTCTTCAATGATAAATCCACGACTAAGCTGAGGCTTCCCTGTTTCCATGGCCTCTATGCCGTACTGAAAGTAATCAGAGACAAAGTCATTGATGGTACCATACACAATGTCCGCTTCATAGACATCCCAGAATGATGCATTACTTGTCTTCATGTTTGTGTTGAGAGAAATTCCAAGGTGTTTGTAGAAGTCAGCCCAGTCCTTAGTTTGCTCCTCTGAGTGAACGTCAGAGCTCAGCACAATGTCCAGTTTGTTTCCCATGCAGACTTGTGCGGCTGCAAACATGGCTGTGACACATGGGTCTTCTTCCACACCAACCAGCTGTAGCGCTCCACTCTTCTTTGTCAGCAACAATGCACACCATCGCAGCATCTGCCTCACTGTGGGCCACCAGCCTTTTGTGTCAAAAACTGCTTTGCAGAGCTGAGACAGAGAGTTCTGGATGTCGTTCTCATTCAAGGTTACACATTTAAAGGAATCTTTCACAAATGCTGTATCTTCTGGTGCATTTTCTGCATATTGCAGGACGCCAGTGGTGATGTTTTTTATCACATCAATCACAGAATCATCCAAATTCCATAACAGTTTTAATTCGGCTAGAGCTGCATCTAGACTGCTCTCATCTTTTTTTCTGAGAGTTTTCTGGAAATCCTGATGGAATCTCTCAGGGCCAGCAAAGTCCAGAGCCTGGATGAGAGAGCATCCGGACTCATCCGTCCACTCTGGCGATATGTCATACACTTGTACCAACGTAAGGACGTCAGTTATTGAAACATCCTCTGCATATTTCTGTGACAGAGCTTTGAGCAGAGTCACTGCCTCTGTTGGGGTCCAGTGGTTTGTTTGCACAAGTCTGAGAAGCATTTCAGTGGATTCTAAGTGGGTTTCTTTGCCATTTAGATGTGTGAGTGTGGATAAGAGAAGCTTCAAGCACTGGATTTCCATCTTTAGGACGAACACAGAGGCTCTTTCCACTACATTCTGCAGTGATGATGTGAGGGTGCTCAGGAACTCTATGAGAAAGAGGTGCTCAGTGGAAAGCTCATCTTCACCCCATTGTTTGGCTATGAGGACTGCGTCAGTATCAGAGCAGCCATGGTCAGCGAAAAAGTGCATCAGGTTCAGATACAGGGCTTGAGTCAGCAGGAAACTCTCAAACACATTACATGCTGATTGGCTGATGGACTCCACCTGAGACTGCACATGACTGGAGAAGCTTTGTAGGGAAACTCCCTCAGGTATCTCCAGAGACAGGACACACAGCTCTGTGATGAACACCTGAGTGTGCTGCAGAGTGCTGAGGGATGGGGGAGCACTAATCCATTCATCAAACAGAAGTTCGTCCAGGACGGACAGGATCTTCCCCTGCTGATCAGCTGTCAGCTGAGAGAGACTGAGATTTGGAACTGGGAAACTGCATTTCAAAGAGAGGATTTCTAGAAGCTCATCACTGCCTGATTCATAGTCAGCCTCAAACTCATCCAGATGCCATATTCGAACGTCTCGCTTGGACTCATATTCTTCTGAAATGTCGCTACTCAGTTTCTCATGCTGCTCTCGGGCTCGTTGGTGTGATTCTTGTAGTCTTTGATTCAGTTCTTCTCGTCGCTCCTCTTCTCTCCTCCTCTCTTCCTCTCTTCTCTGTCGCTCCTCTTCTCTCCTCTTCTCTTCCTTTCTCCTCTGTCGCTCCTCTTCTCTCCTCCTCTCTTCCTCTCTTCTCTGTCGCTCCTCTTCTCTCCTCTTTTCTTCCTTTCTCCTCTGTCGCTCCTCTTCTCTCCTCCTCTCCTCTTCTCTCCTCATTTCCTCTTGATCCCTGATTGGCTTATTAAAGCAATATTCACACTCGTACATATTATGTTGGCCAACTGGTCTGTAGTATTCACCTCCATTGAACACATACACGTACCGCCCATGAACAGTACTTTGGTATAAATCATCGAAGGATTTGCATGGAGGCAGGACTTTATAACACTTGCAGCATCTCAGGCGGTCGCCCATATTATGTTCTGATGGTGCGTTCCCCATTTTGTATGATTTATTCAGCAGTTAAGTGTTGATTTTCATGTGCAACCTGTGTTTTCCTGAAGGATAAAAACAATTTGCATGACTTTATGATATAACAACCAACTCATAACAGGAACTCCTGCTTCTTAAAATCTTGGTGAAAAGGAGATTAGCCTACTAAAAACTAAGACAGTTATGTAACAATGTCAATCAATAAAAGATGGCATTTCTTACACACACATATTAATATATATTTTAATATACTGTATATGTAAATTCTGTCAGAAATCACCCCCCTCAGATTTTCTAGAGTTTTTGAGTAAAATTACTACTATTTGTTTGATGAAAAAATGCACATTTTATGTTTCTCTTGTTCGTCCCTCACATTCCATGGGTGGGGGGGTGGGGGTGGGGGTTATCCAATTTTTTTAAGCAATGCAATTTAAAGCCATTGTTTAATGATAATTGCTCTGTCAGTGATGGACACAGGACTGAGACAATGACATTCAATGCAGCTAAATGCCTAAACAGAATCCAGAATTTGACAGTTAGCTGGCAGATGACATCATGGGAGGAACACATTTACAATGTGTTCAATTTGAAAAAGACTTAACAATAATTGAGCAGAGCTTCACAGGATCTAGGCAGTCTGCTGTAGCAGTGAAAAAGTAAGAGGTGTTATAATAAAACTGATGCACTATATATGGGGTAAATAAAATACAATGCAGAGTATTGGATCATTCTGTGTTTTGTATTTTTATCAGAAATGTTTTTGAATTATATAAAGATTTTCCCATTCTTTATCTGAATATTCACGCCGAACATCTCCTTCCCATTTATATTTATTTTGTACATGATTATCAGAAGTGTAAATTAACAGAGTACTCTTTTTACAGTACTTTAGTATTTTTTTCCAGGATTTGTACTTTGAGTATTTTTAAATGGCTGGAATACGTCACCACCACATACGACACCCTCTGTCCTTAGACCCTCGGTTTGACTAAGGAAAAACTACCCAAAAAAACCTTGTTAATAGGGGAAAAAATGATAGAAACCTCAGTAAGAGCAACAGAGGAGGGATCCCTCTCCCAGGATGGACAGACCTACAGACAAGTAAGTCTTTCTTAGATAAATAAAGGGTGAAAAAGGGGGAGAACAAGGGATGCGGAGGGCCCCATGCCTGTCTGTCTTAGGCCCCAAAATGATTCAGTCTGCCCCTGCCCTATCTTTCTGAGGAAAGGAAATACTGTACTGTAGGAAAATAGAAAGTGAGTAAAATGTATAGTTCCCTTTCAAAGGAACTCGCACTGCGTCATCGAGATGACACTTTGGGGAACGCCCCAGCGTAGCGTGTGTGAAGTGAGAATGAAAACAGGCCAATCTTGATTTGAGGTCCGTACTGATGTTGTATGTAACGGCGTACCCGGAAGGTATAAAGGGACGCTGGCACATAGCACAGTTAGCTTTCCTGCGATGAAGCAAACGCTCTGCAGCGGCTGTTGCAGAACGGTCACCTGCCAGTCGGAAGGTCGGCGGTTCAATCCCCCAGCCATGCGTCGAAGTATCCTTGAGCAAGATACTGAACCCCAAAATGCTCCCGAAGCTGCGCCTTTGGTTTGTGAATGTTCTGATATGTAAGTCACTTTGGATAAAAGCGTCTGCTAAATGACTAAATGGAAATGGAAATGATGGGTGTGGCGACGATACACGGTGTCTCGTTCCCTCTCAGGGAAGCAGGGTTATAGACATAACATTCAAGGGAACTCGCACTGCGTCATTGAGATGACACTTTGGGGAATGAATACCCACTATGCCACACCAGTCGCCACCACCCAGTATGAAGCTGGAAACCAGGCACACTCAGGAGGCCAGCACTCTAGCACCGGGAGTCGCAGGGAGGTGCAGACTATAGTATCGAATGAAGGTGTGTGGGGTGGCCTCAATGCCTGGACCGGGCAGAGGAAATACAGTCTGCCCTCGGAGGCCGTCTAGTAGGTCGACGATGTCGAAGAACCAAACCCTGGTCGGCCACCAGGGGGCTACTATGAGAAGGCTGACGCCGGGAGAACCACAGTGGACAGTGGGACGTCTCCCTTGAGAAGAGATCCACTTCCACCGGGCCGAACCTCTCGCAGGCGGCTATCACCACCTCCGGGTGGAGCCGCCACTCCCTGGGCCTCAGCCCCTGCCTTGACAGGATGTCCGCTCCCTGCTTCTGGTCCCCGAGCATGTACATCACCCTGAGAGACGACAGTCTCCCCTGGGACCACAGGAGGACCCAGTGTGCCAATCTGCATAGAGGGCGCGACCTCAGACCCCCCTGATGGTTCAGATACGATACCACGGCCATATTGTCGGATCGTATCAGGACATCCATGACCGTGCCCCAGCTAGTGACAGAAGCGTCTGTTGAAACGGTTTTCCGGCAACATGATGTGCCCAAGACCGGCCCCTGTGCCAGGAACCAAGGTGTTCTCCATATGCTGAGGTAACAAAGGCCTCTCCGCGTTACCCTGATCATACGGAATGGATTTCCCCTCAGGGAAAACCCGCTGGTCCTCAGCCACCACTGTAGGGGTCTCGTGGAGTAGACTGAACGGAATTATGTTGGATGCTGCTGCCAAGAGACCCAGCAGTCTCTGGAACTGGAATTGACAGTGAGGCTGCAGCCTAGCTTTACCCTGGAGACCGCCACCCGTATGGGGGGAGCAGTTGTGCACGCATCGTAGTCGAGTCCCATACGACTCCCAGGAACGTAGTCCGCTGGGAGGCCGTCAACACACTTTCCTTGGTGTTGAGTCTCAGCCCTAAGCACCTCATATGGGCCAGTACGACATCTCGATGTCGTACCGCCAGCTCCTTTGCCAGGCTCCCTCAGGAGGGGCTCGAGAGGCGACGCTCTGCTTCTGCACCTCGCGGTGCAAGGAGCTGGATGACTGTGGCCGCTACCTCGAACGGCGAAGGAGAAACTCTGGAAGGCTGTCGACGATGGTATCGCCGGGTCGATGGGTTGCTGCACAGGCCAGAAGGTAAAAACCCAGGAAACTCCCCACACAGACCATACCAGCCATGGTGCGGTCAATGCCAAGCGAAGCTCCAGCTCACCCGCCTCGGTGCTCAAAGCGAACGACTCCTCAGAGGCCGACAGCCGGATCGTGAGCCGAAGACGAGGAAGATGCCTCAGCAGCCCCCCGTCCCGCAGACAGATCTAGCTGCGAGCCCCACAGCCTGCGGCGCTGCACTGCCCAGAACCGCGAGACTCACGCCGTTATCAAACACCGCCAGCTGCAAGCGTAGCACCCGCAGCTCACACTACCGCAAGCCCCTCAATCGAGAGCGGCCCAGGCGTGCCGATCTCTACGCCAAGGCACTGCACACAAAAACCGCTGCGTGTCCGTGCCCATAATACGCAGACACGGAGACACACACCGCTAGACCTGCCACCGACAGATCCAGCTGCACGCCCCACGATCCATGGCGCCGCGCTGCCTCAGCATCTGCGGGCCCAGAACCGCGAGGCTGGCAAGGCTGACCAGCTTCATAAAACACTGTCAGCTGCGAGCGCAGCACCCTCAGCGGTAGCAGCTCACATGCGCCGCAGGCCACTCCCTCAAGAGCGGCCCGGGCGTGCTGCACGCCGAGACACTGCACGCTGATGCGTGTCCCTGCCCGTAATAAAACGCGGCCATGGAGGCACACACAGCCGAAAATGCTCGCTACTAGCCATTCTCTCAGTCTCTCACTACCCAGGGCGCTAAAGCTGAAGAGTAAAAACCTAACTGTGCTATGTGCCGGCGTCCCTTTATGCCTTCCGGGTACGCCATCACATACAACGTCACATGGGGCCCTCCGCATCCCTTGTTCTCCCCCTTTTTCACCCTTTATTTATCTAAGAAAGACTTACTTGTCTGTAGGTCTGTCCATCCTGGGAGAGGGATCCCTCCTCTGTTGCTCTTACTGAGGTTTCTATCATTTTTTCCCCTATTAACAGGGTTTTTTTGGGTAGTTTTTCCTTAGTCAAACCGAGGGACTAAGGACAGAGGGTGTCGTATGTTTACAGATTGTAAAGCCTTTTGAGGCAAAATGTGATTTGTGATATTGGGCTATCTCAATAAAATTGAATTGAATTGTAACTTCTCACCAGTCTTCACACAGCAATGATGTCCAGACATCTGGAATTGGATCTGAAAAAAACACAACAAAACACATTCAGTGTAACAAATGCACCCACTGTAAAACCTTATTTTCATAAACAACATGATCCCTGTATGATAAGATTGTACTTTAGTGTCCATTCACATTCAGGCCTGCTTATAACGGGGAAAAGGGGAAAGCTCCTGGGGCCCAGCCACTCGGGGGGCCCATAGGCCAGCAATAACCATGTTCATCCTACATATAAGAAATGAAAACCAAATTTTATATCTTATTTTTATACCAAAATACTCACAATTAATTCAATTCAATTCAATTTTATTAATTGCACTACTGTTCTGGATATAGTGCAATTTATTGTTGCACATATCGATCAGTATTTGCTGTTATAGCAATGCCATCTGTATATAATGTCTATTCCACTTGTTAAATATTTATATTTCTATATTTATATTATATTGCTCTATCCTTCATTTATGCACACTTTATACTTTATATCCTGCACTTGCTTATTGCACTTCTGGTTAGACCTAAACTCCATTTCGTTGACTTGTACTTGTACATGTGTCATGACAATGAAGTTGAATCTAATGCGATACTTCAAAATGTGCTTTAAAATACGTTGATGGAAACACGGCTACAAGTAAAATATAATATACTGAGTGTTGGACAGGGTGTGGCTTTAACATATATAACCGACTGCGTTGTGCCTTTAACTTTGGGCCCACAACTGGGGGAGCCGTGGCGTTAAGATGGTGAGCGCTGTAGGTTGTGTCTCCAGACATATCTGTGTTGTGTGTTTCCCCAGATATGTCTGTATTGTTAGTTTGTGTGGAAATAAATACTGCTTGAAAGACAGTGGTCTCGTGTGGATCCCTTCTCATCAACGAACTCGGAGAGAGATCGGCGTATCTCAACAGTTCCTATTAAATTACAGTAAAATACAATATTCTTCAACAATAAAATACCATCAAATGACAGATTATTGCTGTAATTTAAAATCCCAAATTTACTTTATTAGGAAACGTGAAAAGGTGCAAGAAAAAGCTGCATACATACCTTTCAATTTCACTATTTGAACAGCTGCTGTATTTTAAATGACAGTAAACTTAGTTTATTTTACATAATTATTCAATGTATCTACAACATCTGTCGTCTGAGTATTGGGGGGTTCTGCTGTACAGGAAGTCTCTGCTTGTTGCTGTTAATAAAGAACTTGTTCAAGAGAAGAGAATAGTTCTTCGCTGAGTTTATCATGAGTGAACCTCAGCTCACCACGATATCATGTCCTTAGATATTAGGCATCCTCTTATCTCAACAACCCCACGTTCATCTAGAACCCTTTCCTATCGTCACTCTGTCATCATTGAAATCAAACATTCAGCTGATGATCTGACGTGTAAAACAAAGGACATGAGACTCACCCACCGTGGTCCTGTGAACGTCCGTCAGATCAGCAGCCGGCTGGTGTCTCGTCCAAGTCTGTCTGTAACAAGAGAGAGCTGCTCATTTATATCAAGGTGACTCCACCCATAGTTCAGTTCAACTTTAACAATGTGAATGTTTCCTCCTAACTTTACGCAGTCTGACTGGTTTGACGGCACAGGCCCAGTCAGTTCCACAGAAATCAGTTTCTGTAGTGTTATCTCAACGTGAGCAGTGAGATAACACCAGTGTTGAGCAAGAGACATTTACTAATTACTTACAGTTACTAGTGTCGTCTTTCAAAAGTAATTGAATTACTTTACCAATTACTGCATATAAAAGTAATTATTTACATGTCTACATACATGTCAATGGTAACAATGGTAAATCCTTAAGATATAACAGCCTAGTTCAACAGTGTGTGGGCGGATATGACGTGTAGAGATGCTGTCATGTCTGTATGGAGTGTGTGCTAAGGTGTGTGTGTGTGTTAAACGTTTAGCCTTTATATAACTGAGTCCTGGCTTCTGTCCAGTAATTTGATCTGTAAACGTATCTGTACGTGTGGTTGTGGATTTATTTATAATTTTAGCTTTAATGTAACAGATAAATCAAAGTTTACTTTCTCAAACTGACTTCCACCCAGGAACATGAATTAGACAGCTGTTTACTGCACATTGAGCTGCATTTTAATACTAAACTATTCCAAGGCAAGGCAGCTTTATTTGCAAAAGTACAGGCAAGCGACACATGAGAAGAAAAGTTACAGTAAACTAGTGCAGATACAAACATCTGCATTGATTAGTGCGTCGTGTTTTACAGGTTACACAACCTGAGTGAATACTTATGAGAGCGTTTCAGCTCCACAGGTTAGCTCCTGTGTTATGCTAGCTGCCCCTGCTGGGTGTTTCATGGTCTCTCATCTGTTTTTGGAAGCACTGAAATGTTGGAAAAGTTCTTGCTGTTTTTTCTTCTGGAAATAACCGTCTTATTAGTGACACATTCCTGACAGGAACAGAAGCTAAATATTCAACATCTGTGTGGCAAAATTGGAAGACATCATTTGTACAATCCCAAATGTTCACATTGGAAATGAACACCAAGTTGTGTTTTACTCTTTACGTCCACATGTTTGAATGGATTAATTTAAGTCTGTGCACGCTGATGCAGAGTGGCTCGTAGTAGCTACACAACACATATCAGTGAAGGGACCCCAACGCTGAATGAGATTCACATATTTGTGTCTTGGGATGTGTCAGTCTTTGGGCAAAATAGCAAAAAAATCAACTAGGATGGGAGATGTTATAAATATTCCCTTTGGTAAAGCAGAAGCTAAGGCAAAGATAAAAGAAGAAATGATGAAGAAATGGCGGGTTGAAAAGATAGGTGGAATATGGATAGTAATGGAAGGAAATATTATAGTATACTGAAATCTGTCATTGCACATGGTGTAATTAGACGGAACAGAAGGGAGGAGTTAGTTTTAACCAGACTGAGGTTTGACCACACAGGCTTAAATAAAACATTGTTTTTGTCAGTTAAAACCCAATCAAATGAATGTTACATTGTAGGAAATATAGGGAACAAAGGAATAAAGCAAAAGATAAGTCAGGCAGGAAGAACATTGAATCTTGAGGGTGTGTTGGGAACAGCAGGAGAAGGGATCGAGGACACACAGAAGGCTGTTTTATTTTGAAATATTATAATGTAAAGTAGTTTTATTGAACCTTAAATCCAGGCTTCATACTCTGGTACAGCAGGTGGCGTAGTTTGTTTTTCTCAAAAGCATCATAAGGTGTGTATGACAGCGCTGCATTTGGCTGTTCATTGGTGATGTTGATACTAGTCAAACATTTTAATGACATCAAAAGAGCTTTTAAAGACTACACAAGCTTAATTCCCCCCCAAAAATGAGTGCCTGCCCCAGTGTAGTTGAGGTAGGACAAGTAATTGATAAAGCAATAGATTGCAACATGGTTTATTGCAATACATTATCAATACGCTGGCACTAATGCAGATTGCAGCTGCATACATTTAAAGTCAGAAGCTGATCTGCTTCTGCCAGGTCAGCCTTTCCGCCACATTATGGCTATTTTACATTTGAACGGCAGCACATGTGTAGGTGTTATGTGTGTTAGAAAGGCTCAGACTATGTGTATTTCTACATATTTGTTTGATCTCAGTTGTGTAAAACTGAAAGCTTCATAAATACAGTATACAATGAATTCATGTTGGGGTTTGATTTTTTACCCCAGTTACTTTGTGATGTGTTGTAGGTGACTGCTGCAATAAATCTAAATGCTAAATGGGCTGTCAGGTTGCACCATTCTCACAGGCAATGCATGTTGACAGGCTGGCACTAGAGTGAGTTGTGCTTAAAGTCCTGGTCATATATTTAGAGCTTAAACTATTAGTTGATTAGACAATCAACAGAAATTCAATCTGCAACTATTCTTGTATTCAAATAATTGTTTTGGCCGATTTTTGAGCAGAAATGCCAAACATTCACTAGTTCCTGCTCTTCCATTGTGATGTGCTGCTTTTATCTGTTATCTTTGTAAACTGAATATTTTTGGAATATGCTTTGTGTATGACTCAGAGTGGGTAAAAGTGTTTTAAGTTAACACAATAAAGTTGTATTCAATGTTGTCCATTAATTCTATGTATATATAGTTTTATAATGCTTCTTCTTCTTCTTTTCCTTTGGGCTGTTCCCTTTCAGGGGTCGCCACAGCGAATCACGCGCCTCCATCTAACCCTGTCCTCTGCGTCCTCTTCACTCACACCAATTAACTTCATGTCCTCTCTCGCTACATCCATAAGTCTCCTCTTTGGTCTTCCTCTAGACCTCCTGCCTGGCAGCTCCAACCTCAGCATCCTTCTACCAATATATTCACAGTCTGTCCTCTGAACGTGTCCGAACCACCTCAATCTGGCCTCTCTGGCTTTATCTCCGAAACATCTAACATGAGCTGTCCCTCTGATGTACTCGTTCCTGATCCTGTCCGTCCTCGTCACTCCCAAAGAGAACCTCAACATCTTAAGCTCTGCCACCTCCAGCTCTGCCTCTTGTCTTTTCTTCAGTGCCACTGTCTCTAAGCTGTACAACATCGCTGGTCTCACCACCGTCTTGAACACCTTTCCTTTCATTCTTGCTGATACTCTTTTATCACACAACACACCTGACACTTTTCTCCACCCGTTCCAAACTGCTTGCACTCGCCTCTTCACCTCTTTTCCACAGTCTCCATTGCTCTGAACCGTTGACCCTAAGTACTTAAAGTCCTGCACCTTCTTCACCTCTGCTCCCTG
>WNGW01000347.1:0-11288 GCA_011952105.1 Coreoperca whiteheadi
TCTTCTTGAGGTTGAAGGTGCTGGAGGTCAAGCGGTACCTTACCTTGGGTACGTGGAAGTTCACTTAACTTTCCCTGAAGATGTTACTGGAACAGAGGAGCAAATGCCCGTTTTAGCACTCATTGTCCCGGAGTATGAGTTCAATAGCAAGGTCCCGGTGTTGATTGGCACAAATGTTTTGCTTGAGCTATACCAACGTGGGGTCAGTCATGACAAGTCTAAGTTTCTCAGAAGATCTGACAGTTTAGCAGTACTCCTTCAGCATGTGGCTCGGGTGCACAAAACTGAATCAGAAACTTGCCCTGTAAAGTTGCACGGAGGAAAGCCGATTACAATTCCGGCCCGACATAAAATCTGTGTCTTTGGAGATGTCAGAGTGGGGAAAGCCAATCCCAATACCAACTTTGTCATTGAACCTCCTGAGTCTTCCTCCTTGCCGGGTGGACTGTTCCTTCAGTGTGCGCTGATTAACATTAGCACAAGAGCCTCAAGTAAGATCCCTGTAGTCCTAAGTAACACTACAGACCACACCGTCATATTGCCCCCAAAGTGTGTCATTGGTGAGGTGTCTGCGGTTCAGAGAGTAATGCCCCTGGCCTCCACTACGCAAGCTGACTTACAAACAACCAATGGTAAACACTCATTCAATCTGGACGAATCCCCAATGCCTGAAGAGTGGAAGGAACGTATCAGAGAAAAACTGAACTCCATCCCAGAGGTGTTTGCACTAGATGACCTGTCAGTTGGCCATACCACCGCCGTGAAACATCACATTCGTCTGCAGGACAACACGCCCTTTAAAGAAAAATCTAGGCCAATACACCCCAGTGATAGAGAAGCTGTCAGACAACACCTAAGAGAACTCCTGGATGCGGGCATAATAAGAGAATCTGAGAGCCCTTTCGCTTCCCCAGTGGTTGTTGTAAAGAAAAAAAACGGAAAGATCAGGCTGTGCATTGATTATAGGAAGCTCAACAGTCGCACTGTTAAAGATGCATACGCTCTCCCTAACATTGAAGAGACGTTTTCAGCCCTGAGCGGAGCGAAGTGGTTCTCAGTGATGGACCTAAAATCTGGTTATTACCAGGTGGAGATGGCGGAGGAGGATAGGGCCAAAACCGCGTTCACGTGTCCCTTGGGCTTCTATGAATTCAACCGCATGCCGCAGGGTGTCACCAATGCGCCTAGCACCTTCCAACGCCTTATGGAAAGATGTGTTGGTGACCTCCACCTGAGCGAGGTTCTGGTTTTCTTGGACGATGTCATTGTCTTCTCCCGTACTCTTGAAGAGCATGAGACCAGGCTCATGAAGGTGCTAAATCGCATGAAAAGTTATGGCCTAAAGTTATCCCCGGAGAAGTGTCAGTTTTTCAAACCCTCCGTGAAGTACCTTGGCCATATTGTTGACGCTCAAGGAGTCCACACAGACCCAGATAAAGTGTCTGCCCTGAGAGATTGGCCCTGCCCTGCCAACAGGGAAGAGTTGAAATGCTTCCTTGGGTTCGCAGGGTATTACAGAAGGTTTGTTGAAGGCTACTCCAAAGTTGCCAGGCCTCTCAACGCCCTTACGGCTGGATACTACCCACCTAAGAAGAAGGGTAAAGTTTACAAAGCCCTAAGGCCCAACCTTGGTATAAGCCCCAGAACACCTTTTGGCGCAGAATGGACATCCGTGTGTGAGTTCTCCTTCAGAACACTCATTGAAAAGTTAACGTCTGCTCCTGTTTTGGCCTTCGCAGATCCCAAGCTCCCATATGTGCTGCATACTGACGCTTGCTGTGAAGGATTGGGAGCAGCACTTTATCAGGAGCAGGATGGGAAGTTAAGAGTTGTAGCCTATGCCAGCAGAGGCTTATCCAAGAGTGAGAAGAACTACCCAACTCACAAATTAGAGTTTCTAGCATTGAAGTGGGCGGTTTGTGAAAAGTTTTGCGATTACCTCTACGGTACAGATTTTACTGTCCTGACTGATAACAACCCACTTACGTACGTCCTTTCATCTGCCAAGCTTGATGCAGCTGGACACCGCTGGCTAGCGGCCCTCTCGACCTTCAGGTTTAACATCAAGTATCGAGCTGGTCATGCCAATGGCGACGCAGATGGGTTGTCACGGAGACCCCAGGCAGCTCCTCAGGAGGATCATGACTACCTGGAGGAAAAGGAACGCATAAGCACAATGACAAAACGTCTTCTAGACGGGGAGATTCCATCTGATGCAGTTTCAGCTGTCTGTCAACGTCATTCAGTAACTATGCTCTTGCCTGTCCTTGCTGAATCCCTTGCTGTTGATGCCTCCTCAATACCTGATCTCTTTAGTGGCAATGGACAGAACGCCTTGCCGGGAATGACAAGAGAAAAGTGGCATGAGGAACAAAGGAACGATCCATCTATCAAAAAGGTAATTGGCCTAGTTGAGGAAGGACAAAAGCCCCACTTCAAAGCTGTAACAGCTGAGCCATCTGAAGTCAAGTTGCTCCTTCGAGAGTGGGATAGGCTCAAGCTCATTGATGGTGTCCTTTACAGGAAATGTTTTGACCGAGGCAATGAAATTCATCAGCTGATCTTACCTGCAAAATACAGAGAAAGAGTCCTCAAAGGGTTTCACGATGAAGTCGGTCACCTAGGGTCAGAGCGCGTGTTCCATCTTGCTCGTGCCAGATGTTACTGGCCGAAAATGAAAGAGTCGGTCGAAAAGAAATGTCACACATGCGAACGCTGTTTCCGAAGAAAAGCTCAGCCGCAGAGAGCAGCGCCTATGGTGAATATTAAGACAACTTACCCCCTAGAGCTCATTTGCATGGACTACCTATCCCTAGAGCCTGACAATTGTGACGTCAGGAACATACTGGTCATCACCGACCATTTCACCCGATTTGCAGTAGCTGTACCAACAAAAGACCAAAAGGCCAGAACTGTTGCTAAGGCCCTCTGGGAAAACTTCTTGGTACACTATGGATTTCCTAGTCGCCTTCATAGTGATCAGGGACGCGACTTTGAATCCCACACAATCAAAGAGCTTTGTTCACTCATAGGTGCCGAGAAGGTGCGCACCACCCCGTACCATCCCCAGGGGAATCCTGTGGAACGCTTTAACAGGACCCTAATTGGTATGCTCGGAACCCTTGAGGAAAAGGACAAACAGCACTGGCGAGATTTTGTGAAGCCTGTTGTACACGCGTACAATTGTACAAGGAATGACTCAACAGGGTATTCACCGTATGAGCTGATGTTCGGCAGGCAACCGACCCTCCCAGTTGATCTCATTCTTGGCCTCAAACCTCCAACTGAGACCCATGCCACACATTCAGACTATGTCCAGAGGCTGCGCCAGCGGCTCAAAGAAAGCTATGCATTGGCCGCAGAGAACTCCAGAAAGTCTGGTGAAAGAAACAAACTCAGATTTGATGCAAAAGTGAAAACGGCCGAGTTGGCAGAAGGAGATCGTGTCTTGGTGCGAAATGTCAACATCAGAGGGAAACACAAGTTGGCTGATAAATGGGAAAGGACAATCCATGTTGTTGTGAAACGGGTCGATGGTGGTCCTGTGTACGTAGTTAAGCCCGAGACAGGAAATGGTCCTTTGCGCACGCTTCACCGAGACTTACTGCTACCATGTGGATTTTTATCAGTTGAGACTACTCCTGAGCCAGAATTACGCCAAGGCGAACGACACAAAATGCACTTGAGAAGTCGACAAGTTGAGAATCAGGACATGAGGTGTGATGCTTCCGATGGAGAAGAAGAGTATGATAGTTACTATGTGAATGAGCCCTTGGAGCTCATGACATGGGGACCTTATGTGCAAGAGTTTGTACGTACACCCACCAGTGGCCCTCAGTCTTCTCTGGACACCATGGCTCCTGAGTTTGAATCGCCAGATCTAAAGACCAGTCCTGATAACTCAGCCATGCCCCTTGAGTCATATCACACTATGAGAGTGGTGAACCAGTTCCCATCGCAAGGTGAACATGTTATCATAGACATCCCAGGGAGTGACATAATGCAAGATTCAGTGATCACAGACTCTACACCAGTTCAGGATGCAGACAATGCTCAGAGCACATGCCCTGAAACCTTTCACAAAACCTTAGGGGCTAATGCTGGAGATGGGGAAAGTGAGCTCAGACGTTCACACAGAGAAAGACATCCTCCGCCCAAGTTCACATATGAAGAGCTAGGGAAACCTCTGATCCTTGCCCTTAGTCAGTTTTTTGGAAAGCTCCAAGAAATTATTCCCGAACATCAGATGCCCTGTAGGGTTTAGTATGCATGCAGGGACTCATGCAGGTTAGAGGGGGAGGGTGTAACCCTGTTAATTTTACACCAACGAGCTCTAACATGTAATCTAATGTAAGCACTTGTTAAAGCGATTTTAGGTGCAATTCTTGGTTTCGCCACTAGGTGGCAGTGCACAAATGCGCTCTAGGAAGTTCTTCTTCGCTGTTTTTTTCTCTGGCGCTCATCTTGCTAAGCTGAACACGAGCAGGAAAAACGAGAGGGTCCTGTGAATTTCGAACTACGCTGGGAATTTGGAGCAAACGTTTTGAACGTGGTTATCTCGGTGAGTCATGACCACCATTTTCTGTTGCATTAGTTCACTTAGCCACTCAAAAAAAGGGGACACTGGAATTATAAGATCATTTGTTAATCTTACTGCTGATAAAAACCAGTCGGGGTAATTGTTTTATGCTATAACTGTGTTAATTACTAACAAGTTAATTTGGATTTCTTTGTAAAAGTCATGTTCAATATGGAAAAAATGGCATTGACAGTGACTACATGTGTATAAGCCTTACAGAATCTCATTTCAACGTTGCTGCGATATACTATATCACAATATTTTATGTTGTTTACGAGGTTATGTGTATTTGAAGCCAATTATTCAAATAATGTATGACTTTTAAAGGGGGATATTTTTATTTTTTTGTAACATGTATGTCAGTGCAAGTTAAAGGATTGGTACTGCATTTTGTTTTGGTTATCGAAGTCTGCAAGCTGCATGTAAGTTGAAGGGTGATAAAAAGGACAGAGACTGATCTATAGTTAATTTTTATGCACTTCTTGTAGACTGGTTTTTTTAGAGGATTCTTCTGGTTCTTGGTCCCATCGACGCTGGGTCGCCTCTTCGTTCACCCTGGTGCCTGGTTCCCTGATCTACCTCCTCGCCTAACAGCGCTGCAACGGCTCCATGGGATGACATTTGTATGGACGATGAGTGTTAAAGGGGGGTGGTAGGACTTTTCCTAATTGAGTGCACTCGGGGGGGAAATCCAATTTTATTTTTGAACTGCACAACTATATTTTTGTTGTTTTTTTCCGAGATTCCAGAGATATTCTTGGCCAATCTGTTAACACTCATGTTACTGTATATGCTGAATATGTGCTGGAAAAAAGAGGCACCTGTCAATGACAACTACTAATTCAAACTCAACCTGAATTATCTTGTTTTGTGCTTCCTTTGGAGTGGAGTCCGTCGGTTATTCAACAGTTTGCTCTGTACACAACCAACCTCCTCATCGAGTCTAGATTTAGATAACCCTAGCCATTGAATATTAGAGCTCTTACTAGTAGAGCGATCACCGTAGGGTTACAGTTGTGGCGAGCCAGCCAGGAGGTTGGTGCAGTGAAAAGAGGGGTATAGGCTCCACCCTAAGGTATACACAAACCAAGAATTACCGATTTTCACACTTGATTTACAAATTGAGTTATCTAAGTACAGTAATTATTTTTGATAAGTGTACGTTTACTGCGAAATGGATCTTTGTAACCAGTTTGATGTGCATGGGCCAAGTTGTCTTTATGTCACAGGCATAGATGAAGCCTATACGGATAGTGACATCACTGATTTCTTTAAAGCTAATGGGGACATTAAGAAAGTTGTTAGGATTCCCAATGATCCAGAACAACCCCAAGGCCGTGCACTTATTGAATACTCTTCTGATCGAACAATATCCAGATTTGATCCAGCACAGCTCGGTGACCTGCCCAGCCCTAATGATCCGGCCGTTACCTGGTGTGTCAGAACCATTCGTGAACTATGTCAAGAGGAACTCGGACGAGAAATGGCTCAGAAATGTTTAGCTGAATTGAGCCATCTTACTGGGATCAGTAAAGTAGGGTTTTGGGAGGTACTTCAGAACGAGCTGCAAAATGCCCAGCCATACGTTGCCCCTCCCCAAAGCCCAGACACTCGGCAACAACCCTTTGAACAGTCTGTTACAGTTTCCACAGTTGAGAGTGCTGCAGATAGTGGAAGACAACCCAGATATACTACAGCACGTACCCCTGACCCAGTCACCCGCAGCATCCCAACCACTGCTGCTCCAAGCCTTCCCGTTCTTGATGAAGTTACTGTAAACCCACCTCATGTCCAAAAAGTCATAGTTGAACATTTCATTCGCAGTGACTCCACGCCATCTAGCTATAGCCAAAGTAGGATCCGCACATTTTCTGGACGGCTGCCGAAACCAAATGGAGAGGTTGATTATGACACGTGGCGTACTCAAGTGGACCTGTTCCTCAGTGACACGTCTTCTTCTGATTCACAGAAGGTAAGGAGAATATTAGAGAGCCTTTTAAGCCCAGCTGCAGATATTGTCAAGCCACTTGGGACAAATGCAACCCCCCAAGCGTATCTCATTCAGCTCGAGTCGGCATTTGGAGTAGTAGAAGATGGAGAGGAGCTCTTTGCAACTTTCCTGGGCTCCAACCAAAACTCAGGTGAAAAACCCTCGGGGTACTTGAACCGCCTTCAATCCCTCATCGCAAAAGCCGTATCTAGGGGGGGAGTTTCGGCTAGCGAGTCTGACATGTATTTACTCCGGCAGTTTTGTAGGGGGTGTTGGGACCAGAGCCTCATCATTAGTCTCCAACTCGAGCACCGGAAAAGCAACCCACCTACCTTCCCAGAATTACTTTTGATTTTGAGGACAGAGTAGGACCGAAGGTCAGCAAAAATGGACCGTATGAAAAAACACCTAGGGAGCGCAAAAGCTGCTGCACACGTTCATTCAGTCATGAGCATGCCAGTTTTTGAACATGAGCCTGCCCCTGTAACAACAAAGAAACATGAAAGTTTAAACCTCGAGAAAGAGGTAGTAGAGTTGAGGAAACAAGTTGAAAAGCTATTACAAGAAAAGAAAGAGCATAGACACGAGGAAGTGCAGAGCCGCCCATCCCACAACGAACAACAACCTGTTCAAAGTGGAAGTTTACTTGCTCAAGCTTCACACAGAAACTCAAATCCCCAATCTCCAACACCACCTAAGCCTTGGTTCTGTTTCAAATGTGGGGGTGATGGCCACATTGCTGCAAAGTGCTCTTTTGAGCCAAATCCAAATCTTGTCCGTAGGAAGAACACAGAGCTCAAAGAAAAACGGGACAAGTTCTGGGCTCGGCAGGCAATTGACCAGACTTCTTTAAACTTCTAAAAGCCCCTGCCGCGGGACGATCAGGAGCTGAAGACAAAGACCAAACCAGTCCCATAGTGATGATGCACAATGAGCGATTTTCTGAAGGCAATGGCCATCACAGTTACAAGTTGCCTCCTGGACTTGTGGGGCCACGCTGCACTTCAACCATTTCTATCGGAGACGTGAAATGTGAATCCATTCTTGACACCGGGTCCCAAGTGACAACGATTTCGCAGGCATTCCATTCCAAATACCTGTCTAACATATCTGTTCAGCCAATACACAATCTTCTTGAGGTTGAAGGTGCTGGAGGTCAAGCGGTACCTTACCTTGGGTACGTGGAAGTTCACTTAACTTTCCCTGAAGATGTTACTGGAACAGAGGAGCAAATGCCCGTTTTAGCACTCATTGTCCCGGAGTATGAGTTCAATAGCAAGGTCCCGGTGTTGATTGGCACAAATGTTTTGCTTGAGCTATACCAACGTGGGGTCAGTCATGACAAGTCTAAGTTTCTCAGAAGATCTGACAGTTTAGCAGTACTCCTTCAGCATGTGGCTCGGGTGCACAAAACTGAATCAGAAACTTGCCCTGTAAAGTTGCACGGAGGAAAGCCGATTACAATTCCGGCCCGACATAAAATCTGTGTCTTTGGAGATGTCAGAGTGGGGAAAGCCAATCCCAATACCAACTTTGTCATTGAACCTCCTGAGTCTTCCTCCTTGCCGGGTGGACTGTTCCTTCAGTGTGCGCTGATTAACATTAGCACAAGAGCCTCAAGTAAGATCCCTGTAGTCCTAAGTAACACTACAGACCACACCGTCATATTGCCCCCAAAGTGTGTCATTGGTGAGGTGTCTGCGGTTCAGAGAGTAATGCCCCTGGCCTCCACTACGCAAGCTGACTTACAAACAACCAATGGTAAACACTCATTCAATCTGGACGAATCCCCAATGCCTGAAGAGTGGAAGGAACGTATCAGAGAAAAACTGAACTCCATCCCAGAGGTGTTTGCACTAGATGACCTGTCAGTTGGCCATACCACCGCCGTGAAACATCACATTCGTCTGCAGGACAACACGCCCTTTAAAGAAAAATCTAGGCCAATACACCCCAGTGATAGAGAAGCTGTCAGACAACACCTAAGAGAACTCCTGGATGCGGGCATAATAAGAGAATCTGAGAGCCCTTTCGCTTCCCCAGTGGTTGTTGTAAAGAAAAAAAACGGAAAGATCAGGCTGTGCATTGATTATAGGAAGCTCAACAGTCGCACTGTTAAAGATGCATACGCTCTCCCTAACATTGAAGAGACGTTTTCAGCCCTGAGCGGAGCGAAGTGGTTCTCAGTGATGGACCTAAAATCTGGTTATTACCAGGTGGAGATGGCGGAGGAGGATAGGGCCAAAACCGCGTTCACGTGTCCCTTGGGCTTCTATGAATTCAACCGCATGCCGCAGGGTGTCACCAATGCGCCTAGCACCTTCCAACGCCTTATGGAAAGATGTGTTGGTGACCTCCACCTGAGCGAGGTTCTGGTTTTCTTGGACGATGTCATTGTCTTCTCCCGTACTCTTGAAGAGCATGAGACCAGGCTCATGAAGGTGCTAAATCGCATGAAAAGTTATGGCCTAAAGTTATCCCCGGAGAAGTGTCAGTTTTTCAAACCCTCCGTGAAGTACCTTGGCCATATTGTTGACGCTCAAGGAGTCCACACAGACCCAGATAAAGTGTCTGCCCTGAGAGATTGGCCCTGCCCTGCCAACAGGGAAGAGTTGAAATGCTTCCTTGGGTTCGCAGGGTATTACAGAAGGTTTGTTGAAGGCTACTCCAAAGTTGCCAGGCCTCTCAACGCCCTTACGGCTGGATACTACCCACCTAAGAAGAAGGGTAAAGTTTACAAAGCCCTAAGGCCCAACCTTGGTATAAGCCCCAGAACACCTTTTGGCGCAGAATGGACATCCGTGTGTGAGTTCTCCTTCAGAACACTCATTGAAAAGTTAACGTCTGCTCCTGTTTTGGCCTTCGCAGATCCCAAGCTCCCATATGTGCTGCATACTGACGCTTGCTGTGAAGGATTGGGAGCAGCACTTTATCAGGAGCAGGATGGGAAGTTAAGAGTTGTAGCCTATGCCAGCAGAGGCTTATCCAAGAGTGAGAAGAACTACCCAACTCACAAATTAGAGTTTCTAGCATTGAAGTGGGCGGTTTGTGAAAAGTTTTGCGATTACCTCTACGGTACAGATTTTACTGTCCTGACTGATAACAACCCACTTACGTACGTCCTTTCATCTGCCAAGCTTGATGCAGCTGGACACCGCTGGCTAGCGGCCCTCTCGACCTTCAGGTTTAACATCAAGTATCGAGCTGGTCATGCCAATGGCGACGCAGATGGGTTGTCACGGAGACCCCAGGCAGCTCCTCAGGAGGATCATGACTACCTGGAGGAAAAGGAACGCATAAGCACAATGACAAAACGTCTTCTAGACGGGGAGATTCCATCTGATGCAGTTTCAGCTGTCTGTCAACGTCATTCAGTAACTATGCTCTTGCCTGTCCTTGCTGAATCCCTTGCTGTTGATGCCTCCTCAATACCTGATCTCTTTAGTGGCAATGGACAGAACGCCTTGCCGGGAATGACAAGAGAAAAGTGGCATGAGGAACAAAGGAACGATCCATCTATCAAAAAGGTAATTGGCCTAGTTGAGGAAGGACAAAAGCCCCACTTCAAAGCTGTAACAGCTGAGCCATCTGAAGTCAAGTTGCTCCTTCGAGAGTGGGATAGGCTCAAGCTCATTGATGGTGTCCTTTACAGGAAATGTTTTGACCGAGGCAATGAAATTCATCAGCTGATCTTACCTGCAAAATACAGAGAAAGAGTCCTCAAAGGGTTTCACGATGAAGTCGGTCACCTAGGGTCAGAGCGCGTGTTCCATCTTGCTCGTGCCAGATGTTACTGGCCGAAAATGAAAGAGTCGGTCGAAAAGAAATGTCACACATGCGAACGCTGTTTCCGAAGAAAAGCTCAGCCGCAGAGAGCAGCGCCTATGGTGAATATTAAGACAACTTACCCCCTAGAGCTCATTTGCATGGACTACCTATCCCTAGAGCCTGACAATTGTGACGTCAGGAACATACTGGTCATCACCGACCATTTCACCCGATTTGCAGTAGCTGTACCAACAAAAGACCAAAAGGCCAGAACTGTTGCTAAGGCCCTCTGGGAAAACTTCTTGGTACACTATGGATTTCCTAGTCGCCTTCATAGTGATCAGGGACGCGACTTTGAATCCCACACAATCAAAGAGCTTTGTTCACTCATAGGTGCCGAGAAGGTGCGCACCACCCCGTACCATCCCCAGGGGAATCCTGTGGAACGCTTTAACAGGACCCTAATTGGTATGCTCGGAACCCTTGAGGAAAAGGACAAACAGCACTGGCGAGATTTTGTGAAGCCTGTTGTACACGCGTACAATTGTACAAGGAATGACTCAACAGGGTATTCACCGTATGAGCTGATGTTCGGCAGGCAACCGACCCTCCCAGTTGATCTCATTCTTGGCCTCAAACCTCCAACTGAGACCCATGCCACACATTCAGACTATGTCCAGAGGCTGCGCCAGCGGCTCAAAGAAAGCTATGCATTGGCCGCAGAGAACTCCAGAAAGTCTGGTGAAAGAAACAAACTCAGATTTGATGCAAAAGTGAAAACGGCCGAGTTGGCAGAAGGAGATCGTGTCTTGGTGCGAAATGTCAACATCAGAGGGCAACACAAGTTGGCTGATAAATGGGAAAGGACAATCCATGTTGTTGTGAAACGGGTCGATGGTGGTCCTGTGTACGTAGTTAAGCCCGAGACAGGAAATGGTCCTTTGCGCACGC
>WNGW01000348.1:0-11284 GCA_011952105.1 Coreoperca whiteheadi
CAGCCTGTGGACGCGGCCGACCGGGAACTGCAACCCGGCGCGGGATGAACGGCTCTTCGCCTTCGCTCTGGCCTTACCGGCTCCTTTCCCGCGACCTGACATTTTTCTGTTTGTTCCTCGAGAGAGAGTCTAAAAAAAGTAACGCTCAGGGGGAGAAAATCGGCGTTTTATGGGGACGTAGCTGCTCGTTCATTCGTTACATTGATCGCCCAATCAGAAAAGCGCTTGTGTTAAGTTAAATACTTCCGCTTTCCGGTATTTTCAGAATAAAACGTGATAGCGCAAAGCGTGTGTCACCGTGAATACAGTTTTCCACTTGTAATAAATTGTTACCTGCAGACTGTTTAGATCAGAGACTTCTTGTGGATGAGCGTTAGAAACGTTAGTCACACTCACACCCTCCCAAATGTGATGTGTTTTTATAATATGTAATTAATACTTTATCATTTAAGTTAAGTAATGTACTTTGCCCTCTACAATAGCAGCAGGTAAATATCAGTAGGTCCTTGTGGTGAAATGTGGCATTGCTCTACTACAGTCGATGCAACATTAAGAGTCTTCTGAAGGAAAGATGAAATCATCTGATTAGTAACTGTGAGCCGTCAGAATCTCTAGGCCTTTAGTCCTGGGAGTTATATAGTGAAAGAATGAATGTGTTTATTGGCAATGGTGGAAGGTAACTAAGTACTGCTCTACTCCCCCCCCCGATAAAAATGGTTTGGTAATTTACCTGTTCAGATTAATATTATAAATATAATCAATTAACCCATTATATAATTTGCCTTTATTTATCCCCAGGTACATGTTCCTAAAATACCCAGGATTATATGTGGTATCCATTTTCTGCTCTGATGCCTCCCTTCACTCTTAGGCTCTGTTGTCTGTAGCAGTAACAGTTATTAACACTTGTTTAGAGCATTTTATACCCTTATGTATTCTGAAAATTTGTGCCAAAATTTGTTTTGTTGCTGTGTTTGTATTGGTATTATTGTAGTGGTTTTATGTTTGTTTTTGGACCTTGTGTGTACTGAATAAGTGTTTTGATTGATATAATGTGAAGTATCTGATGTTAATTTAGATTTTTTTAGGATTATCTTGTTGTATTGTTTTTGATGTATATATTTTTATATCCTTAACTTAGGTGAGGATCAGATCACATTGAGTAAAAACCTCACAGTATGTATTGATGTAGTATTTGATTCTTTGTTTAATTATCAGTAACTATCACAGCATGAGTTTCCTGCTAATCTATATATCTGTATGGACAAAGAAATTTCAGACAATAAAGCTGAAACATTGTAACCAACAGTTTGTTGATGTGGTGATATATTACATTAAAATTTGCATGTTGAGGTTTACACTGTATATTAGCAAAACTAAGTTGTTTTAGTTTTCTTTAAAGGTGGCTTGTTGGGCTTCTGCACCACCTATTCAGTTGTCGTTGTCATTTTTGTATCGTTGTTATGAGAACTACAAAATTAATCACCAGGAAGTGGAGCTCCTTGTTGAAGTAGTGGGTGGCCCTGAAAAGGACCTTTGTGTTGAGGGGATGAACAGCAGCTTTACTTGGAGCTTGTGTACTTGGTCACGGCCTTGGTGCCCTCGGACACGGCGTGCTTGGCCAGCTCCCCGGGCAGCAGCAGGCGGACGGCCGTCTGGATCTCCCTGGACGTGATGGTGGAGCGCTTGTTGTAGTGAGCCAGGCGGGACGACTCGCCGGCGATGCGCTCGAAGATGTCACTTACGAACGAATTCATGATGCCCATGGCTTTGGAAGAGATGCCGGTGTCGGGGTGCACCTGCTTCAGCACCTTGTACACATAGATGGCATAGCTCTCCTTCCTGGTCTTCCTCTTCTTCTTGCCGGTCTTGGAGGCTTTAGAGACGGCTTTCTTTGAGCCCTTCTTGGGTGCTTTCACTGGATCAGGCATGGTTGCTTCGCTTGTGTTTATCGGAAACGGATGACTCTACTCTCCCTCCGGACGTTTCTTTTATTTGCGTCTGATGCAAATTTTGGTGTGCGGTCGCTCGCACAGTATTGGCTGAGTTGTTGTGCTCGAGACTGAGCGTGCGCCAACACAAAGTAACTGTCCAAAAATTGACGGTGCGGTTTTTATCAAATCTGTTGGATTTGAAACTGTGATATGAGTCATATATTGTTTGGTTTTAACAATAGCCAAAATATCATAAAAGTAACTACACTAAAAAAGTACCAAACTCAAAATTGTCCCAGTTTAATGCTGAATTTGCTGATACCGATTGGAGTAATACAATGTCTTTGCAAAATCCTGACCATGTTCTGTCAAATTCCACAGAAGAGTGGAGACAATGCGTCTAAATTTTACTACTACCTGTAAAATACATATTAGGCCAAATAAAGTACCTTTTCCAGGTTTTAAAAAAGAAGACCTCCTCTCTGGAAACCTATAGATCACTAAAAACAGCTGGAGCTAAGCTTATTTTCATACAGTATAGAAACAAGTGTAATTTTGAATTGTGCAAAGCAAAACAGCTCTATTTTGAAAGCACCCAAAATAAGAACATTATGGCAAACAATTAAATGTATAACTGGTGAAAACAAAATTAAAAATATCAACAGTTTACAAATATCCATTAACTGTATTCTTCTCACTGATCATGATAAAATTGTCAATTATTTCAATGAGTATTTTATTGAATCTGTACAATAATTATCATCTAGATTTACTGTTCCTCTATTTCTCCCATCAGTACCAACAGCAACTCAGCACTTCTGTTTTTCTGAAATCTCACAAAATGATTTAACTAATATTTTGTGTTCTTTGAACGCTTCCCATGCTTGTGATGTAAATAACTTAAACATGATTTTTCTTAAAACTCATGCCAGTACCCTCATACCACTTTTTCATAATTTAGTTAATATGTGTATTAGGCAATCAGTATTTCCTGCCATGTGGAAAATGGCCCAGATCGCCCCTTTTTTTAAGTCCCACCAATAAATCCAACTACCGCCCAATTGCAATACTCCCAACTGTCTCCAAGTTACTTGAAAAAACATATTATAATCAACTAATCAATTACCTTGAAAACAATTACCTACTCAGTGATAGCCAGCATGGCTTTCGCCCCTCGCAGTCAACCATGTCGGCTTTATTGCTTTTTGCTGAGCAGATATGTTCGTCTTTAAACAATGGTCTGGTTACTGGAGTTATATACATAGATTTTCGAAAAGCCTTTGATACAGTTAATCATCAAATTTTGTTAAATAAACTTCTTTTCTTTCATTTGTCCTCCTCTGCAATAGACATGTTTATATCATATTTAAGTGACAGATCTCAGACTGATGTTGCCTCAGTAACATCAGAGCCTCTAGTGTGTTCTATGGGCGTTCCACAGGGCAGTATTATAGGTCCTCTGCTTTTCATTATATACATTAAGGATCTTTCTCATGTGCTTAATTTTTCTAGTTTTTCTTTGTTATGTGCTGATGACACTGTTATTTTTCTGTCTGGCCCAGACATTGACACAATTAATCACAAACTTAACATAAATCTGCAGCATTTACATAACTGGCTGCAAGATAACCATTTAACACTTAATAGCAAGAAAACAGAATGTTTGTATGTTTATTCATCTAGGAGACAGCTATCCATATCTAATCCCATCATCTATTCCATTCCAAAGCTTTCAATTGTATCCATGTACAAGTATCTGGGAGTCTTTCTTGACTCACATCTCACTTATTGTGAGCATGTCCAAACCCTAATCAGAAAGTTAAACCAAAAGTTATTTTTTTATAGTAAAATTAGACCATACTTGTCGCTTTCTGTCTCTAAAACATATCTTCATGCCCACAGGCTTCCAGGCTGGACTCACCTCCGTATTGTGCTATCTTTGTCTAATGCCTTTACATTTCAGAACTACAATAAAAGCCATGGGATAAACTTGTTTGGTCAAATCTTAAACGGACACACTTCAGCAACCCTTACTGTGTTGGTTCCAAAACCCAGCTCAAGCACACTACATGATCTGTTACAAATGGACTTTTGCCTTTACCTGTCTTTAGGAACTGCTATGGACAGAGATCTTTTTTTCATGTGCTCACTAAAGCATGGAATGAGATTCCAATGCACATCAGAACTATAACATCAATAAGATTATTTAAAATAGCATTTGCTCGCCATCTAATGGACAGGTATATCTGTGACCACTGAGGTGGCTCCGTGGCCTCCCCCTAATGCTTTTTCTCTCGGTTTGTTGTTGTTGTTGTTTTGTCTTGGAGTTTGCTGTGTGTGTGGTATTTATGTTCTGCAGAGCAGGCACCTGCCGAAAACCAGGTTTATACTGAGTCAGGCCCGATTGTTCTTAATCCTTTCCTGCTTAAAAATATAAATAAATCAGGCTTTGACTCTTTCCAGGAAGAGGAGCGGGTTTGAGAGAGATGCTGTGTGTTTAACACTTGTTTACAATAGGGCTCAGACAGGAGGTCGAACAGCTGGCCCTCTGGTGTGGTTTCCACTGTGGAGATGACAGTGGACTTCAGGAGAAGCCCCCCATCACCACACTGAACAACACTGTCTACTCCGGAAGCCTTCAGGTTTCGGGGATCCACAATCTCCCAGGACCTAAAATGGGTGTCCAACATCAACATCAGCATCAAAAAGGTCCAGCAGAGGATTTACTTCCTGCGCCAGCTCAGAAAGTTCAACCTGCCTCAGGAGCTGCTGATCCAGTTCTACTCTGCACTAATCCAGTCTGTTCTCTGCACTTTCATCACTGTCTGGTTTGGATCGGCCACATCGACTACAGCGGACAGTCAGGACTGCAGCAAAGATCATCGGCACCGACCTGCACTCCATTCAGGACTTATACACGTCCAGAGTCAGGACTGTCGTACTGCTGTGTATGTACATAGAGTGCACGGAAAACCAGAGTCACATTCCTTGTATGTGTACACACACCTGGCCAATAAAGCTGATACGGATTTCTTATTTAAAAACACTGGTCACTTTAGCTTTTAGGAGGCAAATTCTTCTTAGAATCAAAGGGTTTGGAGGTGGCTCCCCAAGATTTCAACGTTACTCGAGTTGTCCTGCGATTAATCAAACTCTTTATTGATTGCACTAATTCAAATACAGTACCTGAAAGACTGATGAATTAATTACTGCTGTAAAGAAAATGATACTCCAGTAATGTGAGAATGGTTTTAAGCAGGTGAAATTCAGAATGTAATTTTGAGTAAAAGGTGTATTTCAGTGTGAGATGCATTTTGACAAATAAATCAAATAATTACTTTTGTTCAACTCTGAATCCGACAGGACACGAATGGAATGCTCTCAACAGGCCTTTGTAACTTATTATAGGCTGTAGGAAGCTTTTAATGGAGAAATGAAAGACTCGTCATGATGCCATTTAAGCAAAAATAGGAATGTTTTTATTGTAGTCTACTGGTGGAGAGTTGTGTGCTCAGCTATTGTCATTAATATGCTCAATATTCTGCCAGGCCTGCAAGCTTGCGCAAAACAATTCAGGTTGGTGCCACAGTTGTTAGAGCTGTCTAAATGCACGGAGGAGGTTAAACTGTCTGGGGAAAATGGTCTGGTTGGTAAAGGGGTGCAGACGTCTTCATATAAATAGGACAGCTTTTGGGTCCGTGTACATTCAGGCAGTTCGTTTTTTCGCTAGAAACCAAAAACAGAGCCGTTCGTCTCTTTTCGTTAGACAAATCAACATTTTTGTAAATGTTCCAGTGTTATCCAACTGGATGATCTTCACCTGCAGTCCTATGTGGGCAGTTATGAATGTATTTATTTATCTTCTAACGTTACCCTGGAACAGATCCCGTGCTTGCATAATGTTAAACGACCAGTCAGTCCAGGCTTTTGTTATGTATTTACCTTTACTTCCGGGTCACATGCCTCACATTTCTTAGTGTCTTTCTTCAAAAGTAAAAATAAAAAAAGGAATTTGCAAACATCCAAGTTGGACAAGTTGGTTCTCTTGTTTTTCGTGTTTTGCTTCTGACAACAAAAACTATACAGAGTTTAAACAACATCCACTGGTGACACTGAAACACAAAGTGTTCATCCTGTTGTCCGCATATGCTGTTTTGTGCAAGGGGCAAATAGACTCTTTACCACTATGATTTAAATGTGACTAACTATTTGTGCTGGACATGTAACCTGATTCTTTTCGGGTCAGATCTTCAACCGGAAGTGGTCAGAAAGATCAGATTTGAATTATTTTATAAAGAAAAGTTCCTCCCCGTCGGGGAATCGAACCCCGGTCTTCCGCGTGACAGGCGGAGATACTGTCCACTATACTAACGAGGATAGCTGTAAGAAGGTCATCCAAGTCTGATCTTCTAGCTGAAACTGACCAAACGCGAAAGAAAAACAGCGCCATTTTGTGGTTAAACAAACACCACGGATGTAATTTGACAATCTTGCAGCTGTTGCTCAGCCACAATCCACCATTGATCTGCAGTGACGCGGGTGAGTATGTCTACAGCTATCCTCGTTAGTATAGTGGACAGTATCTCCGCCTGTCACGCGGAAGACCGGGGTTCGATTCCCCGACGGGGAGGAACTTTTCTTTAGGAACAAGCTGAACCTCAACTTTATAACCACGTTCAAGCATCTTCCGACCCGAATCACAAATCTAACGCTTACAACTAATGACGCATGTGTTTCCCTGTATGTAGTTGAGACTTTTATTTTAGTCTGTTTTAATCAGTTATTTCTAGAAGTTGATAGGGAAGACAGAAAAAAAAAGCTACATCTTTAATATGATTAGTTTGCGTTTAATATCCACCATGTCTGTTCCTTTTAGTTGTTAATTATGTATGTTTCAGGGTCATAATACAGTAGTCAGGCTTTCCTTATGATGCTGTAGTGGATATTGGGAAAAATGTAATGAACAGCATTGCGCAGTTAAAGCTTAGCTGTACGAATGAAATAATACCAAACCTGAATTAAATAAGGAGAAAATGGTGCTCCTAGTTGAAGCAGTGGGTGGCCCTGAAAAGGACCTTTGTGTTGAGGGGATGAACTGCGGGTTTACTTGGAGCTGGTGTACTTGGTCACGGCCTTGGTGCCCTCGGACACGGCGTGCTTGGCCAGCTCCCCGGGCAGCAGCAGGCGGACGGCCGTCTGGATCTCCCTGGAGGTGATGGTGGAGCGCTTGTTGTAGTGAGCCAGGCGGGACGACTCGCCGGCGATGCGCTCAAAGATGTCGCTCACGAACGAGTTCATGATCAGCATGGCCTTGGAGGAGATGCCGGTGTCGGGGTGCACCTGCTTCAGCACCTTGTACACGTAGATGGCATAGCTCTCCTTCCTGGTCTTCCTCTTCTTCTTCCCGGTCTTGGTGACGCTCTTAGAGACGGCTTTCTTAGAGCCCTTCTTCGGTGCTTTCACTGGATCAGGCATTGCTCACTTCGTAAAGATTTCACTTCAACGAATGATCCCTCCAGCGCCGAGATGGTTACTTTATATTCGCTTGATGCAAATTAGGCTGCGCCGCTCCTCGTGCGGGATTGGCTGGCTTTTTAAACATAACTGAGCATGCGCCAACACAAGCAGCCGGGTCAACAACTATCAACACTGAAACTCACAGTTTAACAATTAATTAAGTGTCTTAATATCAGTGGTGGAGGAAGTATTCAGCTACTTTACTTAAGTAAAGGTACTAATACCACACTAACTCTGTTACAAGTAAAGGTCCTGCAATGCAAATGCGTACATCTAAGTATAATTAAAGTAAAAATACTCAATATAGAAACAAATGTGACTGTTGTACTATTATATATTATATTTGAGATTATTATTACTCGGGCAGTCATGTGAAAGCAGGAATCCACTGTTGTAGTTGAGGTGGAGCTCATTTTGTATCGGACTGCAGATAATGATTATTTTCTCCATTAATCAATCGATTTGTTTGTAACATTTCTGAAAATAGTGAAAAATGCCATCACAGTGACCTGGAGCCCAAAGTGACACTTTCACGATTGTGTCCGACGGACAGTCCAAACCTCAACATCATTAGAAATAATTTGAAATCATTAAAAGGAAAAAAAACAGGAAATCTTCACATTTAAGAAGCCGGAACCATGAAAAGTTTGTTCATGTTTATTTAGAGAAACGGTCATTAATTACAACATTTATCAAAGTTTCATAGGAAACATTTGGATCTTTAATGACAGCCGGAATAACAAAGACATTGTTGCTTGTAATTCTCCCACTTCTAAGATTCATTTGAAAACTGTACAAACAAACACTTCATATACACAAATTACTTTGATCATATTATATACAAAGTGTGTTTATTTATTAATCTATTGATTTATTTTTATTTCCACCTCATCCTACAAACCTATCACTGCCTCAATGTTTTACTGAGCGCTAAGAGGCTTTTTATAGTCATTTTAAGCAACAATGAGAATAAACGATATCACACAAGGGCTTTAACAATAATAATGTCAATAATGCAGCCATTTATCTCAACTTGTTTATCATTTCAATCATGTAAATAGACAGAAACCATTAAGCAACCTTTAACGCTGGACTGAATAAACAGTAGATCCATCACAGGTTAACCCACATCATGGTTTAACCGCTTTTAGGTTTGTGTGCACAGTGATGAAGGAGACTCCTCAGACGAACACAGCTCCCCAATGTTTTGTCCTTATTTGTAACAGCATCAGTGCAGTACGTAACTGAAGAGATGGGTTTGTAACTACTCTGTACCGCCTCTGTTATGACAGGATGCAGCATGATCTAAAGCAACAGAGTTATGATTTAGAGGTAGAAAATCTTAAACATGACCTCTTCAGTTCAGAGAATTCGCAATTATTGTAGAATTTACCTTTTTGACTCTTATTTAAAAGTGTATATTATAAAGTACACTCAAAATGCACTGTCATACAGGTGACTTAGTTTGCTTAGGAGTACTATAATAAATGTGGTTGAAGAGAGTTTACTGGTTTAGAGTGATTTCAATAAATCGATAAATAATCTTATTGATAGAAAGTGGTACTTTGACCCAATGCAGAGCAAAAGTACAAAAACGTAAACTAACAGTTTAAAGAACACCTGATGAGCTGTTTAGGAATGAAGCCTTTAGTGGAGGTGGGCGGCTCTTAAAAGAGCCTTTGTGTTTGGAATCACCGGGTCCGGATCAGGATCAGGTCTAGCCCCCGAAGCCGTACAGGGTGCGGCCTTGCCTCTTGAGCGCGTACACCACGTCCATGGCGGTGACGGTCTTCCTCTTGGCGTGCTCGGTGTAGGTGACGGCGTCGCGGATCACGTTCTCCAGGAACACCTTGAGCACGCCGCGGGTCTCCTCGTAGATCAGACCGGAGATGCGCTTCACGCCGCCGCGGCGAGCCAGGCGGCGGATGGCGGGCTTGGTGATCCCCTGGATGTTGTCACGGAGCACTTTACGGTGGCGCTTAGCGCCTCCTTTACCGAGCCCCTTGCCGCCTTTTCCTCTTCCACTCATTGTGCAGGTTTCTTCTGTAAACTGACTGAGTCGAGTCTGACGCTGCGCCGCAGAGAGCCGCTACTTACCTCTAAACTGCGGACGTAAGAGAAGACTAATGTCACGTCATCTGCTGGGAGGAGCCAAACTCAGCTGTCTGAGCAGCTCACAGCAGTCACACGTTTGACTCCGCCCACACTGAGCACAGCCTTCTTTCCGGTTTTGAGTTTTATTTATTTTATTTTCCCACCTGAGATTCAGATTCAGCTTTATTGGCCAAATACGTGAACACATACAAGGAATATGACGCCGTGTTTTTCCATTGCTCTCAGTGTACTTAAGCAGAAATAACAGACGAAGCACAACGAAGCTGCACTAATAAAACAATAGACAGGAGGATTATGTGGGAAAATGAGACCGAGACAGTTCAGCACACAACAGTAGCGTGTCAGATGCAGGCAGGGACAGCGTTCACGGAGCTCTACAACCAAGTGGCTGGCGAAGTGTACCAGAACATCTACCACGAGTTGGGATGGAAGTCCCGAGGTCAAAATGGAAGACACCTCGGACCGAGCTAAGATCCTGATCCAAACTGACAAACTGGTGATGGCTAACCAACTGGACATCGTGCTGATCGACAATCAGCAGAAGAAGGAGGCAGTGATCGATGGAGCAACCCCAAGCGACGGCAACATCACGAAGAAGAAACACGAGAAGCTCGAAAAATACCAAAGGCTGAAAGAGGAGCTAGGGAAGATGTGGACAGCAAAAGCAACAGTGGTGATGGATCAGTGAGGATGACACTGATGCTGTCTATAAAGCACCAATGACCAACAACACAAATAAAACTCAAGGCTTTCTAAGTTTTAAACAATGCAAATAGTGCAAAGAAATACATAATGAAAGGACATACATGGAGTGGATGATTATGTACGATGATGTCCACTGTCACCTCCACAGTGTTGAGCATCTTAAGCTCCAGGCTGCTGTGACCTCACCAGACGGCCAGCTGTTCCACCGCCCGTCCGTACGCAGGCTGGTCACCATCCTGAATGAGGCCGATTACGTGGTTGCGTCTGGAGTTCGACAGGTGACTCTCTGGAGGTGCAGTCGTTGCTGCTTCCAATGAGTAAATATTATCCGGACGATTTGCCCACGTGAGCAGTGAGCCTCGGTCTAGATGTTATCGAATCGATCTGATCTTTGATTTTCTTTGTGGCTTCAACGTGTGCCTGGTTGTGCTCACTGTGACGTATTCTGGCTGTGAATGTGTAGCGTTGGTGTCGACTGCCGTTACCTCCACGTAGTGAGCCGAAACAGAGTCTGCATGTAAGAGAGAGGTGAATTGATACTTAGAAGGTTGCTCATGGTTTGTGCATTCTGGAGAAATATCAGTTGCGTGTAATTTGGGTGAGAGAGAGTTGTAAGTGTGTCACATAGTGAGCGAGATAAAACACATTGACAGAGAGGCATTCGTGGTTATTTTCCTTGTTGCCTTTTCATCGGAACACATCATATGAAGGAGAAGGTGCGCTGTTACGTCAACGAAAAGGGCGTTCGAGGACTTTGTCACTGTCAGAGGGACTGAGAACGAAAAGGATGAACCATTACTCACGAAGTGACAGAGAATCCCAGATTTGCACTGACATTGTTCACACTGTGACTTTGGACTCGAGACATTTTGATCATTGCTGGGACTTCTGAAGGAGTCGAGAGGTTTTTCTCTTTAGAGAATCGGTCTTCAACAGGAAGAGTGGGGTCGCTCTGGCCAGAGACTCTGCTCTCTCCTTCATCCAGACACAGATAAATATTGACTCAGCTGTCT
>WNGW01000350.1:0-11870 GCA_011952105.1 Coreoperca whiteheadi
ACATGAACATGGTACGACCAAAAAAACTCCTCAAATACCGTCACACACACGATACAGATGGAAAATGAGAACCATGCGAGTTTTCCTTTTGTATCAAGCAGCAAAAACGTTGTAGCATGACGTGTTTGAGTTAATTGACATTGCAGGTCCTGCGATGTAACTATTGCACACATCGCAATGCTGATGCTGAAACGATATATCGTGAAGCCCTATGAATAGCCATATTGCCCTATGAATAGCCATATTGCCTTATTGTAGTGCCTTATTGTAGTGTTACAGTAAGTCAACAAACACAAATTTTATTGGAGACCCACTCAATTTCTCCGGGACCCGCAGGTGGTCATTTGAGTGCGTCCCAGACTCACTACATTAAAAATTAGTAAGTAGTAGAACTGTAGTCAAGAGCAGACTACAGTCTTGTAGTCTTGAGAAAAGTAGCTAGTCAATACATTTTTAATGTTAGTGTCTATTTTAACTTCTCAGGTCAGCCAGCAACAGGATTAGGGGGTATCCAACACAGAAAACAGCAGTAGAATACATATTCCTCCTGTAGTTCTGTTTGTCCATCTAGATTCATCGAGTTTCTGCATCTTTTGAATGTAACGGGACTGTATGGCACTCATCTTGTGGAGCTCAAAGCGCCAAAAAAATATATTTGAAAAACTCAACAGCAACGTCTCTTTGCAGAAATCATGACAAATACTGATATCTTGCACTGTAGGTCAACACACTGAGTGTGGTTGCAGTTCTATCAAATATGAATCATTTTTTGTTTTTTCTGTCAAGTCACATGTCATGTTTAATTTGGAGTAACTACAGGTTTTACAACATGGTGATTACCTAATAAATACGGGGTCTTAAAAAGTATTAAAAGTTGATAAATAAATGTATCTACAATTAAGGCCCTTAAAAAGTCTTCAATGCCATTTTCAGAGATATTAAATTGTGTAGCAATTGCCACGGTCTGGCCGTGGATTAAAAGCTCTCTTTTCGCTGTCTACTTATCTCTTTTTAGAGCACGCCATGTGAAATTGTTTCTCTGACTTGCAAATTTCTCCGACGTGTAAGTCGAGTTGCAATGCACAGATTTAAATGGCTGAGTAACGTCAAGTGAGATGATTTTGGGCCGCTAATCCAGTGCCGTAAATGCAAGAAAAGCTTAAAATATAACCACACCAGCATGCTACAATGACTTCTATTAACAGCAGATCCACTTTAACGTTTTGTTGTCGTTTAATTTCATTTACCGGTCAAAATTCTACTTGAGATATTGTCACTTCTACTTCACTACATCTCAGAGAGAAATATTGAACTTTACAGATTGATAGTATTAATACGAAATATAAATCAACTAGGGGTGCACGGTGGCAGAGCGGTTAGAGCTCCTGCCTCCCAATAAGGAGCTCGAATGGGTTCGAATGCGGTCGAATCCCGGACCAGAACAACATCACACGATCTCTCTGGGTGGCAAATTGCCCCTGGTGAATGAATGTGAGAGTGAATGGTTGTCTGTCTATGTGTCAGCCCTGTGACGAGTTGGCCACTGTCCAGGGTGTACCCTGCCTAAGGCCCAAAGTCACTGGGATAGGCTCCAGTCACTCGCGACCCCTAAACGGGGAACAAGCATTAGAAAATGAGATGAGATAAATCATCTAATTAAGTAAGTAAGTAAGTTAAGCCTTTATTTGTCCCACAGTGGGGAAATTGCATTTAGCAACAGCAGGGGTACGGTAGTAAAGCAGAAGTAAAGCAGAAGTTCACAATGATAAAACTAGTTATGATATACAAATTATGATGTATTAAGGTGTAAAGGTACTTTACTATAAAGTAATAAAAATGAGCTTCACCTTTGATGAAGGTGATATACACATTAATGCATCAATAATTATAATCCAGTAATCCTTATACATTATTCTAAAAAGCAATTCTGCGTAATGTGTACTTTTTGTTTTGGTAATTTAAGTATATTTTGATAATGCAACCTCAGGGGGGCACAAGCCAGTGTCTTCATGTGCCAGTCCCAAGTCTGGATAAATGCAGAGGGTTGTGTCAGGAAGGGCATCCGACGTAAAACACATGCCAAACTAAAAATGCGAATCATGACAATGACTTCCATACCGGATCGGTCGGGCCCCGGGTTAACAACTACCGCCACCGGTGCTGTTGACCTACAGGGTACCGGTGGAAATTGGACTACTGTTGGTCCAAGATGAAGAAGGAGAGGAGGAAGGTGTGTTCGTAGACAGAGAGAGAAGAGGAAAGCTAAGAATGTAGGACTGACAGTAGGGACTTTGAACGTTGGGACTATGACAGGGAAGGCTAGAGAGTTGATTGACATGATGCAGAGAAGGAAGGTGGACATACTGTGTGTCCAGGAGACCAGGTGGAAAGGTAGCAAGGCTAGAAACTTAGGACCAGGGTTCAAGTTGTTCTACCATGGGTCAGCTAGGAAGAGAAACGGAGCAGGAGTTATCCTGAAAGAGGAGTTTGTGAGGAATGTTCTTGAGGTGAAAAGAGTGTCAGACAGGTTGATGAGCCTGAAGCTGGAAATTGAAGGGGTGATGTTCAATGTTGTGAGTGGTTATCCCCCACAGGTATCCTACCTGTGAGTTAGAAGAGAAGGAGAAATTCTGGAGTGAGTTAGATGAAGTGATGCAGAGCATCCCCAGAGGTGAGAGAGTGGTGATTGGTGCAGATTTCAACGGGCATGTAGGTGAAGGGAACAGAGGTGATGAGAATGTGATGGGCAGGTTTGGTCTTCAGGACAGGAACGCAGAAGGACAGATGGTGGTAGACTTTGCAAAGAGGATGGAAATGGCTGTAGTGAACACTTTCTTCCAGAAGAGGCAGGAACATAGGGTGACCTATAAGAGCGGAGGGAGAAGCACTCAGGTGGACTACATCTTGTGTAGACGTTGTAATCTGAAAGAGACCAGTGACTGTAAAGTAGTGGTAGGGGAGAGTGTAGCCAGACAACACAGGATACTATTATGTAAAATGACTCTGGTGGTGAGGAAGATGAAGAGGACAAAGGCAGAGCAGAGGACGAAGTGGTGGAAGCTGAAAAAGGAAGAATGTCGTGTAGTTTTGAGGGAGGAGCTGAGACAGACTCTGGGTGGTCAGGAAGGGCTCCCAGATCACTGGACCACTACTGCTAATGTGATCAGGAAGACAGGTAGGAGGGTACTCGGTGTGTCATCTGGAAAGAGGAAAGTGGACAAAGAGACTTGGTGGTGGAACCAGGAAGTTCAGGAGTGTATACAGAGAAAGAGGTTAGCAAAGAAGAAGTGGGACACTGAGAGGACTGAAGAGAGTAGACAGGAGTACAGGGAGATGCAGCGTAAGGTTAAGTTAGAGGTGGCAAAGGCCAAACAAAGAGCATATGAGGACTTGTATGCTAGGTTGGACACTAAAGAGGGAGAGGTGGATTTGTACAGGTTGGAGATAGAGATGGGAAGGATGTGCAGCAGGTTAGGGTGATTAAAGATAAGAATGGAAATGTATTGACAGGTGCCAGGAGTGTGATGGGAAGATGGAAGGAGTACTTTGAAGAGTTGATGAATGAGGAAAATGAAAGGGAACAAAGAGTAGAAGAGGTGACTGGTGTGGAGCAGGAAGTAGCAAAGATGAGCAAGAGTGAAGTGAGGAGGACGTTGAAGAGGATGAAGAGTGGAAAGGCAGTTGGTCCTGATGACATACCTGTGGAGGTATGGAAGTGTCTAGGAGAGGTGGCAGTAGAGTTTCTGACTAGTTTGTTTAACAAGATCTTGGAGAGTGAGAGGATGCCCGAGGAAGAGAAGTATGTTAGAGTGGTGCAGGACATGTATGAGAGCTGTAAGACTGTGGTGAGGTGTGCTGTAGGTGCGACAGAGGAGTTCAAGGTGGAGGTGGGTCTGCATCAAGGATCGGCTCTGAGCCCCTTCTTGTTTGCTCTGGTGATGGACAGGCTGACAGATGAGGTTAGACAGGAATCTCCATGGACTATGATGTTTGCGGATTACATTGTTATTTGTAGTGAGAGCAGGGAGCAGGTGGAGGAGAATCTAAAGAGATGGAGGTCTGCTCTGGAAAACAGAGGAATGAAGCTTAGCCGCAGTAAGACAGAATACATGTGTGTCAATGAGAGGGACCCAGGTGGAACGGTGAGGTTACAGGGAGCAGAGGTGAAGAAGGTGCAGGACTTTAAGTACTTAGGGTCAACGGTTCAGAGCAATGGAGGCTGTGGAAAAGAGGTGAAGAGGCAAGTGCAAGCAGGTTGGAACGGGTGGAGAAAAGTGCCAGGTGTGTTGTGTGATAAAAGAGTATCAGCAAGAATGAAAGGAAAGGTGTTCAAGACGGTGGTGAGACCAGCGATGTTGTACAGCTTAGAGACAGTGGCACTGAAGAAATGACAAGAGGCAGAGCTGGAGGTAGCAGAGCTTAAGATGTTGAGGTTCTCTTTGGGAGTGACCAGGATCAGGAACGAGTACATCAGAGGGACAGCTCGTGTTAGATGTTTCGGAGATAAAGCCAGAGAGGCCAGATTGAGGTGGTTTGGACATGTTCAGAGGAGAGACTGTGAATATATTGGTAGAAGGATGCTGATGTTGGAGCTGCCAGGCAGGAGGTCTAGAGGAAGACCAAAGAGGAGATTTATGGATGTAGTGAGAGAGGACATGAAGTTAATTGGTGTGAGTAAACAGGATGCAGAGGACAGGGTTAGATGGAGGCGCATGATTTTCTGTGGGGACCCCTGAAAGGGAGCAGCCGAAAGGAAAAGAAGAAGAAGAAGAATTTAAGTATATTTTGATGCTAATACTTTTTATACTTTTCCTTAAAGGAGTTTTAACCTCACATAAACATTTTTCTTTAGTTGAATCGAGGCTCCAAGGACAGAGGGTGTCGTATGTTGTACAGATTGTAAAGCCCTTTGAGTTAAAATTGTGATTTGTGATGTTGGGCTATATACATAAAATTGAAATGAAATAAAAATAAAAATGAGCTACGTTTTCATAACCTAGCCCACAACTGGCAAGTCTTACACTATTGATCCTTTTCACACGCTCTCACATGTCCATTTTCTCACGTTTCTCAAAAACAAATCTGTAAATGTTAACGGCCTGAAAAGAGGAAAGTGCACAGATAGATAGCAGCACCGCACAGCAGTGAATTATTCAGGCAGAAAGCAAGAAATATCCACAAATCTATAAGGTTGTAATTTACTCCCATGCGTGCTGCTCAGAGTGATCTCAGTCAGCCGCTCCTCTGGCAGCAGTGCACCGTCTCCCTCTCCTTTTATGATGTGCGCACGCAGGCAGTGAGTTACTATGGTTACGGGTACGCTCATCGCACTGAAACTTCTTTGAGATTACCAATTACAGAATACTTCAATAAGCATGAACACGATGTCTAAAAACATGAATATGTCAGACAGAAGATGCGAGAGACAGGGCGACTAGTTCTCCAAGGAAGGGAAAATGGCCAGTTGAAGACAGTGTCAGATCTCTTCGTACCAGCTAATTTCAAATATTCAAATGTACAAAACACCATCTTTGGCACTGATGTTAGGCCACAACCTCAAGGAAATAGCCATTCACAATGTACGGGTGTTTAAACAAATCTGTGACACTGAATGGAGTGAGTGTGTTTCATCCCAGGCCCTCAGGAATTTGAGTGAGGCAAAATGGAATGCTCCACAACTTCTACCTTTAGCTGAAGATGTGAGAAAAATGCAACAGTATCTTGACACCCAAAGGAAGGAGTGCCAAACAAACCTCGAAGATTAACCCAGTAAGAAGCACTGGGTAGAACTTGCATAAACTACACTTTGTGAGGTGATCCTTTTCAACTGAAGACGAGAAGGAGAAGTATCCAAGATGTCCCTTAATGCTTTTACATTAGGAGATACTGCGTCGACTCATCCAGATGTAGCGCTTGCTTGTCTGACCTTGAGAAGAGGAGAATAGAGATAAGAGGCAAAAATGGACAAAAAGTCCCCATTCTCCTCACACCTGATATGCTGACATCGATGGAGTTTCCTTGTCAAGACTCACCGAAACTGTGATGTGCCTGATGAGAAACAGTTCATGTTTGGGAAACCAGACACTTCAGTCACTTCAGAGGATCAAATGTTATTCGTCAGATTTCTCGAAGCTGCCCTTTGTGCAATGTTGCTTTCTTAAAATGCTTTGTGTGCTAATAGTTTTATCCATATGGTTTCTGTGTTTCTCAGAGAAAATGGTTGTGGACAGTGAAGATCCGAACGATAAGACTGTGAAGGCTGCTGTGGCTTCTTCACCTTCATCAGGTATGTAGGCAATTATTGAAAGGGAATAATAATAATAATATTGTTCAACTAGGTGAAATGTCCCACGAGTGCAACTCTGTTATTAAGCTATCGAGCCCCTAACCCTAAGCCCCATATCAGACAACAAAATACACTTCTTCTGACTCTTGTGCCAAGTTTCGTGAGTTTTCAAGCATCCCTAGACCCTCAAGAAATGTGATTATTCTGTCAATAATGATAATTCCTTCAGTTTCAATTGCAACCTTAGCAGTCACTGCTCGGGCCCTAATAATCCTTAGAATAACAATAGGGCTTAAATATAGCCACAAGTGGCGATTTTGGATTCAAACCTCTTCACGGCCAAAAGAAGGAATCAGCTCTAACAATCCACAACTGTAAACCCAGTAAGACATGTGATTAAATAACTTTAGCCAAAATAACTTACAGTATTTTGGCTAAAATCAAAATAAGTTACAGAACATGCTAAGGGGGTCCTAATTTCAGACAGTAGCGAGCCTGTTGAGTCCCACAGGGACACACAGCGAAAGCTGTAGTATCACTTACAACCATCAAGATCTGGTTTCAGGCTTTGCAAAGCTGAGCAAAGTCACTTCAGCTAGTTTTATTCTTTTTTAAGAGCAACTTAAATGTTGGAGGAGTCCCCAGTTTGTAGGGCAATGATGTACTAACTAATGCATCAGCATCAGCTTGTATCAGTTTAAAAATGAAAAAAATTAAACTAAACTAAAAAAGGATACAAGGCATCAGATAAAAGGAATGTGACTAACAATGAAAAGTTAGGTCACAGTGGAGAAAATAAATAAATTGTATTTAGACTTTACAGGAATGGTGTGTTACAGCACAGAGGTAAATGAGACATTGGGAAGAGTTTTTTATTTTTTTTTATTTATTTTCCCTCTTTTCTCATACATTCGCATACATTCTCATTTCTCAGAGAAAGGAACCCCACATCTTCTTCAACGAATCATAGCGTCCTGAGGCTATAACCCTATCACAAGTTCATAGCTAGCAATATTTGACATAAGTTCCATCCATTCGCCATATGAGTAGGGTCTGTCTGATTTCCAGTGTCTCAGAATGACTCTACATCAAGAAGTCATAGCTAGAAGGCACCATTGCATCCGTTATATATGCATATCCTCCGGCATAATACCCAGCATACACAAGGCAGGGTTCTTATATAATGACAAACTAAAAATATTATTAACATATTGTACAATTTTCTCCTACATTTCCTCCACCATGTCACACTCATATAACATATGAGTCAAAGTTCCTGTATCTTTGTTACATTACCGGCATACTGCAGTATCTCTTAGTTTTTAAGTCTAGGCAGTCAACTTGGAGTCCAGTAGCATCTGTTGAACATTTTATACCATTTTGATAGAACCTGCTTCCACGTTTCTTCCTTAATCTTCTCTCCTAAATCTCTTTCCCATGCTACTTTAAGACCAGTTAAATTAGGTGCATTAGCATCTCTAATATAGGCATAGAAAGCTGAGGCCCCCCTTTTTTGTTACCAATATCAGTAGACAGGCGCTGTACATCCGTTGGTGTGTCAGGGCCATTCTTAAGGGCTGCCTGGAGACAATGTCTTATTTGGAGGGATCTCCAAAAGTCAGTGTTTGCTAGTTTGTAGGTTTGTTTCAAGTGATTAAATGAGACCACATGTCCACCCTCATACAGGTTATCTAAATGCCATATTCCTTTACTAACCCACCGTATCCAGCAGAAGGGCCTCTTATCTATTTGTAATTTGGTGGTGTGCCACACTGAGGCTCTAGTTGTTAGTCATGGGATTTGTTTTGAATGTTGGCAATATAGTTTCCAGCTTTCCCTAGTAAATTTAAGATCTAGACTTTAGTCTGGTATTGGTCGCGCAAGCTGTGTCAAGAAGGCCTCTGCTGGAAAGGGGCTATTAGTTCTTTTTCAATATGCACCCAGGCCGGGTCTTCATTGTGTCATATTGTTTTTAGCCAGCTGTGAGAGCGAGAAGGACCAATCCGTGGTACCAGTTTGATAGACCATACCTGATGATCATTTCTGACTTAGTCCAATTGATTTTATAGCCCGAGATCTGGGAAAAATCATCATTTAAAGAGCATTGTGGGCACTGTCATTTATGAATTACTGGAGACAAGTAATATATCATCAGCATACAGAAGTACTTTATGCTCCCGCTGGCCTGCTATGATACCTTTAATATTGTGATTATTATGTATTGCAATAGCTATTGGCTCTAGGACCAGTGCAAAGATAAAAGGGGAAAGGGACACCCTTGTTTTGTACCCCTATGCAGTTTAAATCGCGATGACACTATATCATTACATAGTACTGATACCACTGGTTCAGTGTACAGTAAGTTTACCCATTTAGTAGATAGTGGTCCAAAACCAAATCAGTCATCTCATATTGCCTGCTGAAGAGCTAGCCCTGATGAATCCGACCTGGGATCCATTCTTCGTACGTCGCTAACTCAGTTAGCTGGATTTGATTGTTGACGATTTGGCACAAGAAATTATGGCATTACAAACTACACTGTAAAAAATTAATGTGATCAATAACTCATGGCAACATATTATATTATTATATTAACTAAAAGTTTAGAAGTTTTCACTTTCACAAACATCTGAAATGACTGTACCAGCCATTTGGATGATACTTCATTTAATGCAGCAACAAATCATTTTACAGTTGCTTTTAAAAAGAGGAAAAAATTGGCTTTTTAAAATAAGGACAGTATAAGAAGTAAAGGCTACCATTTTGTAGAATTTTCTTGTACTTCACTTTGACTTGTTCCCATGTTCCTAGTGGGTCCTGTGGTGGCTCTGACATAAAAGAACAAAGTAAATATGAAATTATTAAAATGCAAAAATACATTCTGTAGAAAGTGATAGAAACATCTAACATGGACACCACTTACGCATTTAATTTGTCTGCGACTTTTTGCCAGCCTTCTCTCCTGGCTTTTGCAGACTTTGAGGTGTTCCCTGGAGTTATAATTAAACTTTCAAATTCGGTATAACCTTCCATTAAAAGCTCTTGTTCTGCTAGAGAGAAAAACTGGGCATGTTCTTTAGCCATGCTGAACAGCCAATAACAGCATTGCTGATCCTTGTTTCTACTATCGATAGAAACCAACGCATGAACGCGCAGTTATCTCAGATAACTCAATCCAGCGATACTAATCATGAACAACAGATGGGTTCGAGGAACCCAATTTTGTGTACTAAGCTGTTTCACTCTAACGGTTAAGTATTTACTTGCTCTCTCACCTTTATTGTAATAATTTTGTTAAGTGCAAAATAGAGCAAATTCAGCTTTTTTCTGCATTATGTCATTTAGCTCTAATTTCAATCAGTTCAAATTACTAATACTAATATTTTTAAAGAAATCAGGAGATATCACATTGGGGGCTCTCTGGTACATTATTTAATACTTCAGAAAACTTGCCTGATATCATTTCAGCTATTTGCTTATTTTGAATTTATTTGCATAAATAAGTTATACAAAAATAAAACAAAGTGAAGCAAACAACATGTTTTGTTAGTGAAACTGTACTTTTACTATAGATGTTACTTTTTTCTTTTTCAAATTACACTTTTGTGACAAGTTAGTTACATTACCCTATGCCAAAGGTTGCCTCAGATTGTAAGCTATGCATTTACTTCAGAAAGATTTTTATAGTCACTATATTTTAAGGATTTTCATACACTTTATTACGTGATTACATACAGATATATTCCATGAAATAATATTTGTAAATCTCATATGTCTCTTTGTCTTTTTTTTTTAAATGGATTATTAGTTATATATGAGGAATAATTGTTGGTATACAGTGTGCTGTCTCTGCTTGTTTTGCAAGCCTGACACCGCTTTTTCTTGCTATTTCTCTGGGATCGATTGTATCACATTTTACCTAATAACTCCACATATAATTTCCATATTGTTATGGGTCTATTTTCTGAAGAGGCCTTTTGAATGGGCAAGACCCGTCATTTAGTAATCTAATTTTTCCTTCTGAGCAAGCACCTTTTTACCATAAAAGTCTTTTGCTTCATCTGGGGTCTCAAAAGTGAAGACATCTCCCTGTCTAGGATTACTCGTTGTGCAACGGTTAGTTAATAAACTCTTCCTTAGTTGCTTAAGAAGGTTTTAAGCGTACTTTAGTATGTAGATAAATTGGAAACAATATTAAAACTGAATCTGAAAAATTATTGCAAGTTCCATATCCATATTTACATCATCACTACTTATATCACACTCTTTGATGACGTGTGATAATAGGTGGGCAGTACCGCTTTACAGCTTACAGGCAGGTACAGCCAAGGCATTCTGGGTTCATGAATTGCATTTAAGACAATAATGCACATTCAATACAAAGTTCCATATCCATATTTACATCATCACTACTTATATCACACTCTTTGATGACGTGTGATAATAGGTGGGCAGTACCGCTTTACAGCTTACAGGCAGGTACAGCCAAGGCATTCTGGGTTCATGAATTGCATTTAGCAGAAATGGAAGTTAAAAAAAGAATGAACTGCTTAACTCATTTAAAAAGCTATTTATTAGTATTGATGATTCAATATGGTTTTATGTTCACCTTGTTTTATGTTCTTAGTTTGTATTGCACATTCAATACAAACTAAGAGTTAGAACTTACCCCAAGATTGGAATTTTTAAAATAGTTATGTGGATGTACCAAATGTATATGGTCAAAACGAAAACAACTGACCCGTTTAAAACTAGAAAGCACTCAGAGAGCATACGTCTAACTAAAGCTGTACAATCCTCAATATTTTATTAATGGAATGTGTTTTCATTAGCATCTGGCTCTTCGTAAAAATACACAGAGCATTTTTCAACAAAGTAAAATCACAAGTAAACGGAAAATGTTTTCAAAATGCTCCCCTGCAATGTTGAGAAAGCCTTTAAAAACAAAGTTCTAAAAAAAACTAGTCACTCAATCCTTGGCCCGTGGCCTAATCGTTTATCAGATTTCATCAAGAACTCTCTTTGCAGATTTTGTTAATGGTGTTGATAATTCCCACTGTAATTAGGGCATAAAGTATTCTCTGAAGTCAGCCATTCATTCTGCAGAAAAACCTCCAAAGTTGTCATTTTTTACTTTGTCACCAGATGGCGCCATGGTTGAAAATAGCCCTCCCTCAACATGAATTTTTGATCCCACTGCCATTATGGAATAAAATAATTATGGCATAAAATATTTTTTTCCTCTGTGTCATCAGTGTCATTGTGGACTGCTGATGTGAAAATTATAGTTTTTTTTATCTCACCGCAAGAATCTTAAAATGAGCTTACTTGAAACACATGAAAGTCTGTTTATCCTTCATATTCATCCAGTTTTGAATGTCTTTAAAGTAGAACTTTGACTCTGCGAGGTTCTGGAAATTAATAATAACATGTCATTCTGATTCCAGGTTAACAAAACAACTCAACCGAGGAAGATATCGGTAGAAAAGATTTCAGGTAAGCGCAACTGAAATCCTTGATTTTTATCTAACTTTCTATTTGCCATGTAGATGTTGACGAAAATGAACTTAGCTAATATTGAACA
>WNGW01000352.1:0-11198 GCA_011952105.1 Coreoperca whiteheadi
GACCAAACCTGCCCATCACATACTCATCCCCTCTGTTCCCTTCACCTACATGCCCGTTGAAATCTGCACCAATCACCACTCTGGGGATGCTCTGCATCACTTCATCTAACTCACTCCAGAATTTCTCCTTCTCTTCTAACTCACATCCTACCTGTGGGGCATAACCACTCACAACATTGAACATCACCCCTTCAATTTCCAGCTTCAGGCTCATCAACCTGTCTGACACTCTTTTCACCTCAAGAACATTCCTCACAAACTCCTCTTTCAGGATAACTCCTACTCCCTTTCTCTTCCTATCTGACCAATTGTAGAACAACTTGAACCCTGCTCCTAAGCTTCTAGCCTTGCTACCTTTCCACCTGGTCTCCTGGACACACAGTATGTCCACCTTCCTTCTCTTACCTCTCTAGCCTTCCCTGTCATTGTCCCAACAGTCAAAGTCCCTACTGTCAGTCCTACATTCTTATTTTTCCTCTACAAACACACCTTCCTCCTCTCCTTCTTTGTCTTTGACCAACAGTAGTCCAATTTCCACCGGTACCCTGTAGGTCAACAGCACCGGTGGCGGTCGTTGTTAACCCGGGCCCCGACCGATCCGGTATGGAAGTCATTGTCATGATTCGCATTTTTTTATTTGGCATGTGTTTTACGTCAGATGCCCTTCCTGACACAACCCTCTGCATTTATCCAGACTGGGGACTGGCACAAAAAGACACTGGCTTGTGCCCCCTTGCGGTTGCATTATATAACCCAATGCAATAAACCAGGCTAAATTAAAGTTAGACAGGCGTGTGTGTGCGTGCTCACGTTCGGCCCGTTATTGTAGAGCATGGACGCGAATAGAATGTTAGCGCACGTATTAGCATGTGTGGAATTTTGGAGTGTGACTTTAATCTCTCATATCATTCCCTGATCACACAGTGAACTCAGCGCAAAACTACTGAAGGAGCAAGAGTTACAACTTTCACAAACATCGACTTTTTGGTCAACGACGAAACAGACTGTGAGCGTGAAGGTAAGTTATTGTTTCCATTCACTGATCTGTACAAAACACACCCAGCAAGCAGAGCAACAATAACTCTGTATGGTTTCTGTTTTACATAATATTCGCAAGAACATGATAAATCCTAGCTTTGGGAAATTTATATTTAGACTGGGTGAGAACAGTGTTTCTAATATTTTTGTCCAGTGTATGTAAATGGAGCTTGAAACACCTTTCAAGAAAATGCAGTCCATGAATTCCCTAAAATCCAATCCAGAAACAATATTTTTAGACTTGATTTTAGTGTAAATTATTTTGGTTACTTTCATGCACAGTGGAAAAGTACTAAAAGCCCATATTTAAATTGTTAACTGTACTTAAGGGCAGAAGTTGTTTGAACCATATACATTTAAATTTGAAGGCAGTAATGTAGCACATAGTGGACTGGATTTATACTTAACTCTGTAGAAGTCTAACAATTAGGAAAGTAAAAGGTAAAAGTATCTGACATGCAATGTGTCTGCTTTCTCGTTTGGTTTGCAGTCATGTCACGAAGAAGCTTAAGATTGTTATCCAAAGGATACTACAACAATGACGGACAGCCAGTTATTTCCTACAAGGAGACCCTACACAGGTAAGCTGGAGTTTGTATGTGCTGTATGTGTACACATGATAAAGCAGTCATTTGTTCTTCATTATACATCTTCAAAGCTCTCACTGTTTTCTCATTTTCATTACATCCAGGGTTTTCAAATTACGAAGGAACTGTTCTCTGCCCAGTCGAGTAGACTCTACCAGCGACAGCACCAGTGACGAAAACAGCAATGAACACAGCACCAGAACGTGCAGGGGCCCCAGAATATCCAGCCTTAAGATTTCTGGCTTTCTGTTCTTCATCCTCCCCCTGTGTTTCGGTAAGTGATCTCTCCTTCTACAATCATATTTAGTACATCAGCTTGTGAGTTTTGTAGAGTGTCTGTCTTCTGAGTTAAACATCCCTGACCTTGTTTCCCTCCATTCATCAGCATTTGCATACTTGAGTCTACTTCGGAGCAGCAACTTTCTGGATTCAGGACCCCCAGAGTCACCAGACTCATCAACCATCACGATTATGGTACAATCCATAAAAGCAGCTTGACTTTCTATTTTAGATTTAAAAGTCCTGTGCACCTACAAACGCAATGGTCCAAAGATGTTCTCACCTACATGTGAAACAAACATTGATGTCAGCAGGTTAATATCCTAAATGAGCAGTATTAAATTAATCTCTTCTCACTTACAGAACTTTAATTCAGCATTTGCAGAGATGGCGCAGCACATCAGAGAGCTGCAAGATGAGCTACTAAGGTTAAATAAGATGGTAAAATACTGGATTCCGCCAGTGGACACTTTGCCCAACTTCGCACTGGAGTCGCTAGGTGAGACATCTAAATCATCCCCGTCATTTTCATCTGTCAGATTGTAATTCACACATGTGTTTTTGAGATTGATTTCTCACTTCCTTTGTGTGTGTTTTTGTGTGCAGGGGCCAGTGTTTTATTCCAGCTGTCATCAAAAACGTACTTGACACGAGAGGCAGGACTGACATTTTTTGGGCTACATATCTGGCGACCATCTGTGTCCCCGAGGACTGTAATTCAGGTAGGAACTACACACACAAAACAGATGGCTATTTAGGATGACTAAATGATAATAGTTGAGATTGTTTTACTGCCTAATTCTTTTTTATACTTACAACATACCATCCTAAACTCTCTTTTTCACTCTATTTTTTCCTCAGGGACACTCCCCTCTGGTTCCAGGATCCTGCTGGGCCTTTGCAGGTGGGCGTGGACATTTAGTCATCGCCCTGTCCCACCCAGTCCACATCAGTCAAGTGACACTGGGTCATATTTCAAAGAACTTGTCCCCGACCGGCACCATTCTCAGCGCCCCAAAGGAGTTCTCTGTCTATGTAAGTCACAAATTTTAACGTACTTACACTGCAGACCTGTGTACCACTCATATATACTGTACGTACACTACGTAGAGAAAACTAGGTGTTCAACCGGATGTCTCTCTTTCTCTCTCTCTCAGGGAATGGAGACTTTAGACGATGAAGGAAGCCAGATAGGAACCTTTCTTTATGATCAGGACGGGGACTCAGTGCAGACTTTCAAACTGGCTGTGAGTATTACACCATGCAATTAAACACTTGCACATTTCTTTTATTTCATCCACAAACTAATATATTACAAGTGCTTCCCTTTAGTTTACCTCCTATCTCTGTGTATTTGTCCTTATTCCATTCATTATATCCCCTTATTTGCCATCCTCTCATTTTTCGACCCACCCAACTAATTTTCTCTCCTCTTTGCTTTTGTCTCTCAGGAGCATACGAAAGGGGTCTTCAACTACGTGAGGTTGCAAGTCCAGAGCAACTGGGGCCATCCTAAATACTCGTGTCTGTACAGCTTCAGAGTCCATGGGAAGCTGGCAGAAGGATAACAGGAGGCCAGAAGACCAATATCTGAGTGCTGTGCACAGGATGGTAAAGTATATATAGAGAGGTGAGTATTTATGAAGGTGAATCAGACCCTAAGCATCTGGGAAAATATAGACTTAATTTAACCTAAGATGAATTGTATTTATAATAAAATATTTTATTTAATAAAATTGAATATAGAAATAAATCATATAATTACTATATTATTAATTATAAATGAGTAAGGGGGGGATTTACAACCATTACAATATCTTATATATTAATATTTTATAGAATAATTAAAATCTATAATAATTATATTAAAAAAATATTTTATATAATACTATATATACTATAATTACTATATTATTAATATATATATAATAAATCAGTCTGATTCACCTTCACTCTGGGCAGCACAGTGGTGCAGTGGTTAGCACTGTAGCCGCACAGAGGAAGGACTGGTGTTCGTTTCTGGCTCTGGTTCTCTCTCTGTGTAGAGTTTTCGTATTCTCTCTGTGTCTGCGTGGGTTTCCTCCGGGTACTCCGGTTTCCTCCCACAATCACCCCTAGGAATGGGTTAATTGGCTACTCTCTAAAGACAATAATAAACAACAATAAAATAATAAATTAATAATTAATTGATTAACTTGTTTCCGCTTGTTTTATCATTTATTTGAAGTTTGTATATATACGTAAAAGATCATAAAATATATTCTTCCATCTTACAAAAGTACACTGTTGATCATGTAACAACTAACAAATAATTCCAGATTTATCATTCACCTACTGAATAGCAAACAACATATACAACACCATATTCAGGGGGTATAAAGCAGAATATACTGTAAAGTTGAAGAAACTTAAAACAAGTCAAGGCAGTTATTGTAAACAATGCATGCACTTTGATTTCCGAGCTCATGCTTTTCATTGAAAATGTCCTGGTCACCAATAGCTTTCAACTTTTGATTCAGAATAAGTCCAGTGGTCGATACATCAAACCACAAGACATACTGTATGTGTAACAGTTTTGGAAAAACTTCAACATTTTCTTTTTGGAAAAAAGCTGTGTTATCGGAGATACCAAACTGTGAAAACCTTGAACAACTGCAGCATTTGTGAGGTGAGAAATAGGGCGAAAGTTAGGCAGTATGGAGGGATCAAGGTTGGGTTTCTTGAGCAACGGTCTAACAATGGCGTGTTTGAGAGCAGTAGGAACAGTACCCAAACTAAGACAGCTGTTTATGAAGGAGACAAAACCTATGATGTCAACAGCCTCCTTCAAAATCCTTGCGGGAACAGCGTCTAGAGGGCAGGTGGTAGACCTCAACCCGTGGACAGCTTTTTTGAGGTCCACGAGAGTAACCGCATCAAAGTTCTCTAACACACATTGCGCTGCACGGGAAGACATAGCAACAGCAGAAACTTGAGTAATGGTTTGCCTAACAGCCAGAACCTCATCCAAAAAATATTGTTTGAATGCATTGCATGTATTTTCAGAAACATCATTCAAGGCAGCAGACACCGGATTTATGACAGAATTAATAGTACTAAATACAATTCCAGGGCGGTGACTGTTTCTTTTGATGAGAATGGAGAGGTACTGTCCTTTAGCTTCCTTCAGTGCTCTCTGATAGGTGGCCAGACTGTCTCTAAACATCTCCAGTGATACATGCAGCCTTTCCTTCTTCCATTTACGCTCAGCCTGTCTACACCGGCGCTTGAGGGCCCAAGTTGTATCATTGAGCCAGGGGTCCAATGGACCGTTGGTCAACTTTACCTTGTAGGGCGCAACAGAGTCCATAATCTGGGAGCAGATGGTGTGGAAGGAGGAGAGGAAACGGTCCAGACAAACAGGCGATGCTAATTCAGTAGAAGCGAGTTCAGAAACAGAGAAGGAAGCAACAAAATCATCAACAGTAGAAGAAGTAATAATGCGACGACGATGAGGGGCAATAGCCGTTGGTGCTGGCGAAACAGCACAAATGTCAAACTGTATGAGAGAGTGGTCAGAGATGGGAAAATCCAAGACCTCGCAAGTTGACACAATCACCCCACGAGAGATAACAAGGTCAAGAGTGTGACCTAACCTATGGGTGGGACGGGATATGGATTGAACCAGATCTAATGGATCCAAATGTGCCTCAAAATCATTAGCAGGTTTATCAGAGGGGCAGCAAACATGAATGTTAAAATCACCACAGATTAGAATGTTATCAAACTTTGCCAAAAACATTGTCAGGAACTCTGAGAACTCAACAGAGAAAACCTTGTTTAATGTGGGCGGGCCACATAAAATAGGACTGGGTAGTGTAAGCACAAATACTTGTAAATCAAAGCTGGAATATCCTCTAGTGGGCAGCTGGCGACACTTCAGGGACTGTCTTTGTATGGTAGCTATCCCCCTGCCCCTACCCGCTTGCTGTGGGGTGTTTAAGTAAAGGTAGCCAGAGGGAAGGAGGTCAGAGAAAGCACATCTCTTCAAGAAGGTCTCGGTACGCTTGTTTGGTCCGCTTTTGGTGCGCACCCGAGTGCGATTGCTGCTTTCACACCTGACCAAGCGAACCGCACCAAAGGGGCAAACGAACTCTAGTACAATTCAACCGAACTAAATGAGGCAGGTGTGAAGGAACCCTTAAGTGCATCGTGACGGCTCTCTCCCCCCCTCCGGTGGCTCAGCAGCGCTGGGTGTCTGTGACAATGAGTGTGTGTGTGTGTGTGTGTGTGTGCTCTCAGCGGTGCTGTGTGACTGTCCCCTCCAATATGCAGAAAGGAATCATTCTGTCTTTACAATTGTGTTAAAATTCCACATTTGTACTATAAGTACTTTGAATCGTAATGTTGTTACATTTCTTTAGAAAGCCCTTAAAACAACTCTAGCCTAGTTGAATGAATTACATTTTCCAAACAGCATTTTCAGTAGTTGATGAAATGTATTAAACGAGTGAAAAGTCCAAACAACAAGTAGTCCAACACAAGTATAAAATAACATGTCATTTCAAGACCTCTCCTTTAACTGCAAAATATAGCTGTAAATGGTTCAAACTTGGCTATGTCAAACATACCATTCTCTGTCTTGCAAAACACAAGAATCTCTCTCGCTCTCTCTCTCACTCGCTCTCTCTTCCATATAAGACACACTTTTGAGGTCTCAAAGTGAAGCAGAATGTTCAGTAGACAAAACTAAAGAGTCTAACACAAGTATAAAGCAACTTTTGCTAAACTTACCATTTTCACACTGTGCTAAATAGTCTTCTCTCGTCGCGTCTCTGCTATACACAGTCCCTCCAGGATTTCGCGATCGCAACTATTCACGCAACTTCAACAAATCCCCGTGAATTCAGTGCGACTCGCAATTTTGACCAATCGCCGCAACTTTTCTGCAACTTTGACCAATCATCGCGGTCTCCTGCTAAGCAGCGTCATACGTCAGCAAACTCATTTCCTTGTTTTGTTCAGAAGACGCTGCAAACGTGTGCTGCCAACATCTCATAGTTACCCACAACAATAACAGCAAAGGACCGTGAAAAACAGTATCCAGATGTTCTTTACGAAACGGGGTAAACTGTTTTGCAAGATGTGCACACAGTTTTGGGCAAGCTACTTGGAAAGTGTAGCGAGCTAAGCTACAAGTTACATTACTCCACATTAAATGAAGCTTTTACTCCCTTTCTGCCAACAGACAGTAAAGAAATAGTAGCTAGCTAACAGTTAGCTGTTGACAAGTCGCTGGCTGGTGTTTGCAGACTGTAACGACTTGTGATGGCTAGCTAGGTTAGCGTTTTCGATGGTTGTGTTAGCTTATTCTGGAATCACCTGAATGTGTAAACTCAAGCGCGCGTGTCTGTAACGTTATTCCACTGCAGCCGAGACGTCGTAGGCATCAGCCCGAGGATCGGTACGTGAGGTCACCGTCATACGGAAGTGCCTCTGTCGGCTACACGTCCGGGTAGACGGTGGCGTCACTTACCGATCCTTAGCAGTTTTATTTCAGACCGCTGCAGAACTTTTAGCTGTATTTTAGCTTCAGAAATGCTCAAGTTTACTCAAAAAGCACATTTGCCTCTGAAATAAAGGCTGAACTACAATACAGCAGATGGTCCTCTGTTTTCTGTGGGACTTGGTAAGTCCCTTTGGGGTTTTCCCCTTTGCAAAACTATAACATGCACACAAAAACATATTAAAACACAATAAAGGACAGGGAAAAAGCAAAAAAGCATAATATGAGCACTTTAAGTCAAAATGGATCTACCTTTGCTGTTTTAACCTAAAAAAAAAAAATGCCGAAACATCGCAACTTTTAAGAAAAGCGCCCGCAACATCAGGCATTTTAGGCCGCAACAATCACGAAAAAGGCCCGCGAAATCCTGGAGGGACTGTCTACAGTGGTACGTGACACACAGTGTTTCCAGAATTCTGACTCGGACCCCTATGACTCGGGCTACTATCTCCAGATGATAAATTTGATGACAAATTGCACTGTACATTTTATCATTTCAACCAAACTCTGTATACCAATATTTCATATTAAATGTAATATGGCCCATCAATTATACAAACAAATATTCCATGCATAACATACTGCCGATAGAAATTACAGGGAAAGTTACTGGTATGATAGTTGTGGTTGTTATGTTATATTATATTTAGTGTATTGTTAATATGTTATTACTTCCCAGGTGAAAGAGGTATATAAAGATTTCTCTATAGCGGAGGCACCGATGATCTGCAGCTTGGGCATCTGCTGTGAAATTCCCATGGTTGACTCTGCCCTGGGCAAGGTTCAAGCTGGTAGTCCCTTGTCCTACCAACAACCTGCAATAGCAAAGCAAAATCTATCCTTCCATGCTGCCCCACCACAACCATCTGTGCCTCTTCAGAATTTCCGCCTACAGCCATCTAGCTGGAGGTCACCTGGGACAAATATGAATGTGATACCAGAAACCAAAGTTCATTTACTAAATGGCATCAGCCAAGGAGGCGTGGACTGACTGCCTCACGGTTTAGGGAGATCTGCCGGGTTCGAGAGAACACCAAAGAAGGTCTGGCTAACCGGATACTGCAAGGGACCCGTCAGACGGCAGCTATTGTCACAGTTCATGGATTCCCTGTTTCACTCTTGGGGGTGTGTCGAATGTAGGTGAGGGCGGAGCCTGGGATTGGCTCATCACGCACCTGTGGCTGGTCGCCCGTGCCAGCTGCAACTCATCACCTTCACCCTATTTAGTCTCTCTGTTCTCTCTTGTCTTTGTCAGAGCGTTGTTGGATGTTCCCCTTGTGTCTCCGCGTCGGTTGTCGTTTCCCCCTTCCGTGAAACGCTGGATCCCTTCCCGGATTGCCTGCACCGATCTCCCGAGTCACAGCCTGCCCGGGTCGCCAACAGAGCCTCTCTCACGGCTCCGTCTTATCCGGACTTTATCCGTGTTCTGAGTTTTGTCTGTCAATAAAGACTGAGTTACTTGCTATTGAATTCTGCCTCTGTGAATGCGTTACAGCTATGAAGAGGGGGCTCAAATTGGAAGCAGATGCAATTTGGGAATATTGCAAAATGAAAAGGGTCAACCCCTGTGGATTGGTAATTCACCCTGATGCGCTCTGGCTGGGTGCGTCGCCAGACGGGTTAATCTTTGACCCTTCAGCGCCATTTCAGTTTGGGCTGGTTGAGATTAAATGCCCAAACGTTAAAAGCTATGTCGACTGCCCTTATCTCAAAATGAAGGCAGGCAAATTGGAGCTAAAACAAATGCATGCTTAATACTGGCAAGTACAGGGGCAGATGTCGATAACAGGAAGGAATTGGTGCGATTTTGTAGTTTCAGCCGAGGAAGATGTACTCATCCAAAGAATTTACAGAGACAGTGATGTCTTGGATGCAATAAGAAAGAAAGTAGACAGGTTTTATTTCTATGTCTACATACAGAAATGTCTAATGCTTCAGGAGTAGGACTGCAACTAATGTGTTTCCTTTTAAATGTTTTATGCTTTGTGTTACCAAAAAAAGTGAAAATTGAAGATGTTTTTATGATTAATAAAATTATTTTAACACTGAGCACCCCAAAATAAAGACCAGTCATTTATTACCATTGTACTAGAGGCAGATGTCTCTAGCACTACAACTGCCTCTTTAACAACTAAACTGCAAATGATTACATGACCATGCCTGTGATTTTTAGCTGTATATTACGTTGCACCTTCAAGTTCATTCAAAGGTTTACAAAAATATTTACAAATTTTATCTGAGAAAATTTACAAAGTGATAATGTTATACTTGTGAATTTATTAAACACAAATAGTTAATATCAACCTCTTTAGAAAATGGCTACAGTATCTCACTTCATAATCTCCATTTCTTGACTAGTGGTTCATTTTGGTAGTTTGAGAGGAGACAAGCAACTGTAAAGATATGGTTTATGCTCCCTGCAATGGAGAGAGGGATAGTAGTATCAAAGAGCTTATTCTCTTTAACTCTTCTGATTAACCTTTCGATGTGTACTCTCAAACGGCCAATGCACTGCGTCTTCAGAACATTCATGGCGAGGAAGGCAGGACGATGAACAGGCCCAAGTACAAGGTCATCCACCAAGAATCCCTTGTCCGCCATGATGGCCTTGTCAGGTGTTAAGAGCAATGTAATTCCTGACTGACGAAACACCTCTCTGTCACTCATGGAACCCTCAAAGAGTGCTGACACAAAAGTCAGGGCTCCGTGAGGGGACATGCCCACCGTAGCCTTAAAGGTGCAATGGGACTTGTAGTTTGAAAAAACTTCGCTCTGAAGGAGCTGAGATGAAGGTGTTTGACACCGTAGCTCTGTACAATCAAGCACTACTCGTGTGTCGCTGTAGCTGCCATCAAAGTCTCGAAGAAGACTGGCCTTCACAGCTGCAGGAGACATCCATATATAGACCGAGCCCAGTAAACTGTAGAGGAAGTTGGCCCAGGTCAAAATGATTCGTGTGGCTGTTGCTCTGTGGATGTTAAATCTGTGAGCCAACTCTCTCTGGGTACAGCCAGTGGGACAGGTATGTGAGGAAAAGGAAAAGCTCATCTTTCGGCAGCATTTTCTGGGGAGAAATGAGTTTAATCAGTAGGGGTGTACCAATATAGTGCAATACAAACATGCTACAATATGTATCGTGGATAGTAACAATCTGTATTTTGTATCATAGATTGCCACCCAAAATCAAAATTACTGTGATTAAAAAAAAATAAGTTTACAGAGTGAACTTAATTTTAGTGTCAGTACTACATTTATGTAGCATATTGGTGAGTGTGTGTGTGTGTGTGTGTGTGTGACAGAGAGAGAGAGAAAACTTACAGTTGGTCTGGTTGAAGGGCTTTCAATTGTTGTGCTAGTAGCATAGGGTTTCTTTGCCCTGGTGTCCCTAACAATTTTTGCTGTTGCTGTGTCGATCCGGTTCCAGAACGCCATAAAATACAGTATTAAAATCAAAAGTAGTTGTTGTTGTCATACGTGCTCGAGGATATGATTAAGACAACAGGGAAAAACAATTACTTGGTCAGTTAGTCAATCAGTAAACAGTTATGAAAAGATGTTGATATTACAACTATCTTACCTGGTGTAAAATCTGATGTCTTCAGGCGACCAAGCAAACCGTTTAAGTCCAAAGGAGTCCAAAGGAGTGATGAAGGTGAAATATTTGAAGCTGCTCCCTCAGCGCCTCGATTTCCATCAACGCATCTTCATACCGCTCTCGGTCTACACATACAGTACAGGTTGCCTAGTTG